>APFE030569523.1:0-16341 GCA_000404065.3 Pinus taeda
GGGTTTTCAGGTATTTGCGTGGCACTAGTGATTATGGTTTGTGCTACCAAGGAAGACCAGGATTGGATAGAGTGTTGGATATCTGTGGCTTTTTTGATGCAAACTGGGTTGGAGATCTGGATCAGAGAAGATCTACCAGTGGGTATGTGTTTAACCTATTTGGAGGTGCAGTCAATTGGATGAGTAAGAAACAATCTGTAGTGGCACTATCAACTACAGAGGTAGAATACATGGCAGCCGCTCATGCAAGCAAGGAAGCAGTTTTGGTTGGGCGAGCCTACCAATGGTTTTCGGTCCATGGTTTTCGACGCGATGGTTTTCGGTCCATGGTATTGGATGCTTCGGCATGTATAAATATGTATTGTAACATTGAAAGGAATATAATGAAAAATCAAGCTGGTAGTCTCGGTTTTGAGATCCAGTGGGAAATCCCTGTGTATATGTGTTTTATGTGTTACGCTCTCGCATTTTTATTTTTCCTGTGATTTAGAATTCCTATGCAGGTAATTTCTATACGGGGTTAAAACCTACAAATTTTTCACTTCTTTCAACAGCATACCTTCATCCCATGAATTCCTACAAGTTAGAATTCTTGATGAAACACTTGGTCAGTTGGGCCCCAAGATGCACCCATTTGACCCCCCTTGGAAGTATATTTAAAGGAGAGGGTTCATCCTCATTTGACACATCGAATTTTTCCTTGATCATCTCTCATCCAAAAAATTACAGAAGGAAATAAGGAGGATGAAAATCTGAAAGAGGGCTATGGGACTTGGCTTGGAATTTCTCTTATTCTTGGGTTTTGGTTTGGTTATTATCTTGATGGTGTTTCTGAGTTAATGATGTATCTTGAACTCTCTCCCTCCCTCATATAAGGTATAATTTCTAGGTTTTTCCCTTGTGGGTTTTTCCCTAGCCTCAGGCCTAATTTTTTTGTACCTTGTCTCATGGTTTCTTGGTTATTTCTACTATGATTTACTACTACTCTTTCATGCTTATGAATGATTTTTCTTAATATTTATTCATGATGAAAAATTATAATGCTACTAATGATTTTTTGAAGTTAATTATCTGTAGAGAAATTTTTTCTAACATTTCCCTAGTAAAATCAACATGGTACCAGAGTTGGGGGGCATTGAAGAGTAGTCATTAAAGTTTTGGACCATGTTCAAATGTGAATTTCCTATATCAAACGAGTTCTATTGTGATTAATCAGTTTGAATGTCTAAGTTATATCTAAGGTTCAAATACATGTTTCTAGGTATTCATCATAGGGTCCAAACTCTATTATAATGAGAAGTTTCATGAAACAAGATCATGTGGTTCAAAATTGATCTAAGCTCCTTAATTATGAGCCTTGTCTAAGGTTTGAATTTTATATGGAAGTGTATGAATTCCCTATGTGAGAAGGGTTATGTCCCTGTATGATATGTCCCATGTGGCTATATATCCAAGCCTTGTTTGAACTATCAATTATGCCATAGATCCAAATGTGTTCTTCTATGGAGGAGATATGAGTTACAGTAGCATTAGATGGAGTTCAAAACAATTCTTCATCATTGTGATCTGAATTTATCTAAGGTTCATTGCTCTATGGAATCAAAATTTGTCTCATGGCATTTGATCCAAGTCTCTTTGTAGCATAATATAGCTTTACAAGGGATCTAAATTCTCCACTCTATAATAGTCAAAGATGTAAGAGAAAATCAAGGCTCTATGAAACATTTATATTTCAGTTGAGTTTTGTGACTCAGTCTAAGGCATATGACATATGAGTCTCTATGCAATATCCAATGGTGTGAAAGGCCTATTCTTGAGGCTATGAAAGCTCCTAAGTCATGGTGGCCCTATGACTCAATGAAATGTTTCGAAGCAGTCCAACCTCTCTGTAAGGAAAACCTTCCAAATGAATGGGATATTTTTGAAACCTACTGCTAGTATAATTTTGAAGTTTGTTTCATCTCTTATAGCCATTTCTTATCCTCTATGCAAACCCAATCGAAATTTCAAATTGATTATAACAAATATGATCTGAGTAGAGCTAACTTAAAAGTAGAATTCTCTCTGAAGTTTTGTATCAAGATCTAAGTTGAATAATTCTATGGATTGTTGTTATTATTTTTGTGTTGTATGCAAGATTATTTTAGGAATATTGAGGAAATTTGTGGCCTAAGGCATTTGGACCTATGGCCTATTTTTTTATGTCGGTGACCTATCTATATTTGTTATGCAAATGATTTGCAACTCCTTTTCCTTATATGCAAAAGTCTGAAGGTCAATTTTCCATAGACTTTGGAAGAAATGCAATGCTCTTATTCATAAACCCAAGTTCCTCATAAATGGGAATCTATGTGAATTTGTGGCACAATTAAATGATGTGAAGTTTGTCCTTTCTATGGAGCCTTGTTCTCTGAGTTTAAAGTCTTATTTGTGAGAGAATGCCTTTGTAGAGATTATAACAATGTTGAAAAAGATATCCTTTGTGTATAAGGTGTCATCCAAAATATGATAAGTCTGAGAGGTCACCCTATTCTATACATAAAGGACGTCATTTCTTTGAATAAGGCCAACCTAGAACCCATTCTCTTATAGTATATTGATGTTTTACTAATGATCTCCCTTTAATTTTTTCCTATCCATGGTTTTGACCAGTCAATAATGATGGATGACTCAATATTTCAAATTGCAAATCTACAAAAAGAGTGTCAAGACTTTACCTTTGAAATTTCTTGTACTATAGGTTTGATATAAATTTTACTTGTTTACTTTCTAAGATCTAACGGCATTGCAAAAGCAATGTAATCTGAAGAAATGCCTGGGGATATGACTTTGAGTAGTTGCATTAGTATTAAATGGTGAGATATGGCTTTAAGCACCCTAGTGATTTGAGTCTTATTTCATCTATGGATTACATCTTGGCAAGTAGTTTGAATATATATAACCATTTCCTCGTGGTAGGTTTTAGCATGGTTTGATTCCCATGGTGTGAGCATCCTAGCCTGATTAGGTTATTCTATCATATGGAATGTTTTTGAGATATCGTGGTCTCTCTCTCTTAGTGGAATGCCTCTCTTGTGCACACATGTTAAGTGATCCTAGCCCTCTAAATAGCTAGTTTCACATACTTTGACTTGATTATCGAATATTGATAATAAATTTCTTGGGTACTTATGCATTAGTAATTACATATATGTAGGTCATTGCTCCTTTTCTTTTTGTCATTGTAGCATATGCTTGATTTTTCTCATTTGATCCTACACCATTTTTTGCCTTCAGCCTAGTTTCTTCAATATTGCATAGATACCATAGATCCTTGAAAGGAGTAATCTCCTTTTTCCCATAAATGCTTGATGTAAAGTTACCCCATTCCTCTGGTAGTGCATTTAGTACTACGGTAGTCATCTCCTTATCAGACATTATTTCTCCCAGATCTTGAAGTTGGCCCCTTATTTCAGATATCCACATAAAGTATAAGGTTATTCCTTCTTCTTTAGATATCCTTAGCTTTTAAAGTTCATGTCTTAACAAGATTACTTCACCTGCAGCGCTTACAGAAAACAACTCTACCAATTTGTCATGCATTTCTTTTGAAGTTTCAATTTTGGATACATAGGGAATGAGGACATCTTTAATGGATTCTATGAGAATAATTTGAGCCCTTACTTCCCCTTTCATATATTTTAAGTTCATTAGAATATTCCTTTGGAGGTTTGGTGAATGAGCGCTTAACATGTTCCATGGAAGAAAATTTGAAGCACCAGCCAACTTGTTGCTTTCCTTGCAAAAATACATTTTCAAAAGTTCATATGTAGACATAAATATACTTACTTGTGAAGATGATTCTTCAACTTGCTGCCTCCTTGAATTTGATGATGACATAGATAATCGAAAACATCTCCTTGATGAAGATAGTTTTATTAAATACTGACCCTTGGCTCCATAAAGAGGGAGATCACCTTAGAACTTTTGATGATGATGAAAACATCCTTGTTGATGATTGTTGTCACTCACTATAAAATTTGTTTTCAGCTAACCAAAGTATAAAATAATATAATAATTTGTAGCCATATACTGAGCCACAGAACACCTCAAAGCTGAATTGTAACCCCTCCAATGGATAGTACTCGGACTTATCTTTCCAACGGTGTATGGAACTCCTCAAAAGGACTCCAGAATCAAAAGTTAGAGCAGATTGAAGTTACCCTTGAAACACCATGAGACAAAGAAAAAATGCCTAAGGGTAAAATTTTGGGTCCCGACATATCGAACATGTTGGCATATCGGTGATCCCACATATCGAAGGTCCAAGGCATCAGAACATCAAAATATCGATGTATCGCAATTGGTGATCGAAAAAGTGACAACCTTTTAAAGTTTTGATATTGCATAAAGTTTCGATTATGATTAAAATCATCGAGGTTTGTGCCTTTAGTGTTAAAGAATCGAGGAAGGCATAATTAAAATTAACAAAAGGTTTCCTCGTAAAACCAGAGCAGGATTGGCCTTTTCTCTCTCCTCCAACAGGACGTGTGGCAATGTAAGATTGGCTCTAATACATGACATATGGAGGCACATGATTGGGTCCGATAAGGGACATGGGGAAGTTGACGTCAACATGACATGGTAGGACATTGGACACGTGGCATGTAGATTCAAAATTTTGAGGGTCATAAGGGGCCAAAAAAGGGTGACATCTGTCACCATTCACAATGTGACACGTGGCAGAGGATGAAATCACATCGATGATCGGCATTCGGAGGATGAGCATTGTCGCAACTCCATAGTAAAACTTTCGATTGTGATCCGTCGATAAAGGGGATCTGATACAGGCATTGGCTTGGGGTCACATAAAGAGCCAAAGGACCAAGGGCTAAGCACAGAAGGTGATTGACTATCGGTGAAATTTGGTATCGCATCACTCCAAGTTAAATCCTCGATTTGAAAATGCCAATTGAGGAAATTTGCTATGTGGGCTAGCGCACAGTCAAGAAGGACATCATGAACTAGGGGCGGAGAATAGTTTACAAAGGAACGATAGCCCTAGCAGGAGTCTAAAAGCCTTAATGCCTTAAGGCTAATCTCTTGATCATGAACCCCAGTCATATGATGAGAACTGCAATAAGGCCCTACACCAAAGGGGGCCAAGGGACATCACAGCTCACTATTTTGTAATATTTTAAGACTAAAATTCTCGATGCAATGATGTTCTGATAGTATGGTAAGGAGATATAAATGTGTATGGGTCGGTAGCTGAGGCATTGAATGAAGGCATGGAGCAGTGGGAAATCAATATGGGTTGATCTTGTGGAAGCCTCTGTAACAAGAAACCCGGGACAACAATAGCCACAAGAATGAATTTTACTTCTTCACTTGCACGAATTCGGAGAGTAAATGGAGATATGGGACTGAGAAAGACTTAATGGCTCAGCATGGAGCTCCACTCAGTCATACTATGAAGGATTGTCAGGACAATCTACGCTTTTGCTTTGTGACAAGCAAACACAGATGATCACTACTAACTTCAGAGAGTGGTGAAATCAGGTAGTTAAGGAAAAAGCGACAGGAACTGGCCGAGTAGCAAGAGAAGCACACCAAGGCAAATATATGGCATGATCAAGGGAAACCTCATAAATGGCATAGGTGTACCTCCTTTGTCATCTTTTCATTTTCCTTTTTCTATTATTCTATAATTTTTGTGCATTTTCAAGAAAGGAATCAAATCCTTTGCAATCATTTTGGAACACAGAGCTATCGCACACCAAGACAGCTAGTCAATTGGAGAAGTGGCCCTTAGCTGAGATATTTTGTAACTTTTGATTCAATTCTCCCCCTCTCCTTATAAATAGAGGTTCCATTATTTTGCACCCGAGGGTTCCAAATTATGTGATTCCACTTTTTGGTTCTATTCTCTTGTTCATGAGGGACTTGAGTTGTATATCGCTAAATGTAATGGACTGGTGAATGGGAATCATTTTGAGGATTAATGAAACTCTTTGGAGATTCCAATCATGGCAATGCGTAATATGTTTCCTTCTCTGTATGACTCACTTCATGTATGTTTTTCTTTCTCCGAAATAGTATAATGAAGTTGTCGATTTCTCTCTGATTCATAGATTTATCTAGGCTGCTAAATAGTGAGTAGCACTTATGTGTAAGACGGATTTACTTGTGTTAGTTTATAACCTGTAGTACCTATATGAACACATAATTATTTATGTTGTTTGTTGATAAATGTATCCATGAGGCATAGAGAATGAAACCTTAATTTGTGCTCCACTCTTTTTTTTGCTCTTTCATCTCCTCCCTCTTCCATATTTCTGTCAGAATATCATTGCTTAGGATTTTGTATTGTAACCATCCCTATACATCAAATTCCCTCCTTTCTTTCTTCCTCTTTATATTACTACAACGCCAATATTAAAATTGTATGTTGTTGTGTGTGGACCACTAGAACTAGACATTTCTCTTTGAGGTTGGCCCTATTTTCCCTCTGAGCATTTAGATCCATGTATATTGGCTTGAGTTTACCTTAATGAAGGCCTATTGAACCAATGCCCCCTTTATTATATTTTCAAACTACGTGACAATTGGAGTTCAGCAGAAAGTCCCATTGATAATCTTCCAAAGCACTCCTCTCTTTAAGATGTCTTAGGCACTGGTCTACTATCAACCCAGACGTTGTCACTAGGAAGCTTTCTATATCTCCTTAAGAATTTGTGCTACAGGTGCTAGAAAAAGCGACAACATCTTTCTGGCATCGTTTCCAGGGAATGGATTAGAAGATTTTTCACTGAGTATGACAAATCTTTACATTCCCTCTGTCAGGTGAGCAAGGGAAATGTGGGTTGAAAATATCTCACCTTGGTGAATCCACTGTATGAATTTCAATCTTATGGTAAACATCCTCGTGACTCCATTGTTTGAATTTCAACCTCCTTCGATTTATGATTCATATGATTTAGAGGAGGATGAGGTGGTTATAGATGTTCAAAGGGAGTTGTTTACCAGCAAGTGGGGAGAACTTCCAGCAACAAATTTTTCAGGAAGAACCCGAAGTTGAAGGACCAAATAGTGTCTATGATTACCTGTTGCAGAAAGGTTCCAAAACTGAAGACTCTATTACAGATTTCCAAGAGGGTTGGCCCATTGACAAATGGGTAGAAAAATATCAACGACAATTTTTTCTTGAAAAATCTAAAGTTGAGGAGATGAACAATATTTGTGGCTACCCTGACCAAGAAGATATTGGTCAGCAGACTTTGCATGAAAATAAGGCGGCTACAAATTTTTCTTTTCAATTTTATGACCTTGTAGCTGATTACATGACCACATTCTTAGGTCAGCAACAGAGGTTGTTTCAGAGGAGGCATCACTTTTTTTGTTTGAAGATTTTTCATGGTACATGCTTATTTTAATTTTTAAATTTTAGCAACTTGGAGACATTAGGTCCAACACCCAAATGTTGACCAGGTTCCATTGGAGGGTTGAACTCACTTAGGTAAATTAATTCCCTATACATAAGTAGGAGTTGTATATAAATAAGCTCACTAGCTAAGAATTTAATTTTCAGTTGTTAGAGTTTATATTTCAGCATTTCAGTTTGATGAGGAAAGGACTCCCTGCAAACATCCATGGAGATTTTATGGTTGTATAAGTTCATTATAATTTTTTACTATGTGCCTAATCTTGAAGAAAAATGGTCTTCAGGTTCTCAGCCACCTTGCCAGCAGGCGTTGTCCCTAGTAGGAGCCAATGTTTGTCACTCACAAAAAAAAAAAAAATTAAATAAAATAAAAAAAAATAAAATAAAATAAAAATAAATAAAAAATAAATAAAATAATTAAAATAAATAATAAAAATATATATATTATTATATATATATATATATATATTATATATATATATTATCTAACTAAAGTACAAAATAACATAATATTTTTCATCTATATCATAAGCTACATCCCTCAAATCTAAATCAGACCCCCTCATTGTATAGTGCTCGGAATTATATTTCCAGCGGTATATGGAACTCCTCAAATGGAATTTGAAATCAAAAGTTAGAGCAGATTGAAGTTACCCTTGAAAAACCAAAAGACAAGGAGAAAATGCCTAAATGGTAAAATCTTGGGTCCCGGCATATCAGCAATCCCACAAATCGGCAATCCTGGCATATCGAAGATCCCGCATATCGTAGGTACAAGGCATTGGAGCATTAAAATATTGGTGCATCACAATCAGCGATCGAACAAGTGACAACCTTTTAAAGTTGTGATATCGCACAAACTTTCGATTGCAATTAAAATCGCTAAGGTTTGTGCCTTTATTTTTAAAGAGCCTAGGAGGGCCTAATGCAAATTAACAAAGGATTTCCTCGTAAACCCAGAGTAGGACCAAGCCTTTTCTCTCTCCTCCAATGGGACGCATGGCAAGGTAAGATTGGCTCTGATACATGACACATGGAGGCACATTTTTGGTTCTAATAACGGACACAGGGCTGCTGACATCAACATGACGTGGAAGTACAGCGGACACGTAGCATGCAGATTCAACATTTTGAGGGTCATAAGGGGCCAAAAAAAGGTGACACGTGGCAGAGGATGGCGTCACATCGGCGATCGGCGATCCGAGCATGAGCATTATCGCAACTCCATAGTAAAACCTCTAATTGTGATCGATCGATAAAGGGGCTCCGATAGAGGCGTTGGCCCGCGGTCACATAAAGAGCCAAATAACTAAGGGCTAAGCGAGGAAGGTTATCGGTGATTGGCTAAACCTGATATCACATCACTCCAAGTTAAATCCTCGATTCCAAAATGCGAACTGAGGAGATTCGATATGTGGGCTAACACACGTCAAGAAGGACTTCACGCTTAACCAAAGGAGGCCAAGGGACATTGTAGCTCACTGTTTTGTAATGTTTTAAGACTGAAAGTATCGATGCAACTATGTTCCAATAGTATGGTATAGAGCTTTGAAGGCATATGGGTCGACACCTAACGCATTGAATCAAGGCATGGAACATTGGGAAATCGATATGGGTTGATCTTGTGGAAGCCTTTGTAACAAGAAAACCAAGACAACAATAGCCACATGAATGAATTTGACTGATTTTCTTGCACGACTTCGGAGACTAAATGGAGATATGGGAATTATAAATACTCAATGTCTTAGCATGGATCTTCACTCAGTCATACTATGAAGGACTGCCAGGACAATCTTCGCTTCTGCTCTGTGACAAGCAAAAATAGTTGATCGCTACAAAATCCATAGAGTGGTGAAGTTAGGTAGTTAAGGCGAAAGAGACAGGAACCGACCAAATAGCAGGAGAAGCATACCAAGCAAAAGATGTGGCTTGGTCAAGGGAAATATCAGAAATGGCATAGGGATACTTCCTCCATTATCTTTTTGTTATCCTTTTTCTATTATTCTGTAATTTCTGTATATTTTCAAGAAAGGAATCAAATATGCTGTAATCATTTCAGGCCACAGAGCTATCGCACACCAAGACAGCTATTCAATTGGATAACTAGCCTTTGGCTGAAATATTTTTCAACTGTTGATTCAAAGCTCCCCGTCTCCTTATAAATAGAGGGAAGAAACACTTAATAGAGGTTCCGAAATTTTGCACCTGAGAGGTCCAAATTTTGTGATTCCACTTTTTGGTTCTATTTTCTTTCTCATGAGGGACTTGAGTTGTATATCTCTAAATGTAATGGACTAGTGAATGAGACCCATTTTGAGGATTAATGAAACTCTTTGCTAATTCCAATCATGGAAATGCGCAGTATGTTTCCTTCTTTGTATATCTCACTTCGTGTATGTTTTCTTTCCTCGAAATAGTGTGAGGAAGTTGTTAGTTTCTCTCTTATTCATAGATGTATTGAGGCTACTAAATAGAGAGAAATACATGTGTATAAGATGAAATTACTTGTGTTATTCTATAACCTGCAGTACCTATATGAGCATAGATTTACTTATGTTGTTTGTTGATAAATGTATCCGTGAGGCATAGAGCATGAAACCTTAATTTGTGCTCCACTCTTTCATCTACTCCCTCTTCCATATTTCTTTCGGAACATCGATGCTTATGATTTTGTATTGTAACCAACCCTATGCACTGAATTCCCTCCTTTATTTCTTCCTCTTCATATTACTACAACTCCAATATTAAAAATGCCTATTTTTGTGTGTCAGCCACCAAAACTAGACATTTGTCTTTTAAGTTGGCCCGATTTACCCCTTGAGCATTTGGATCCATGTATTGGATTGAATTTACCTTAATGAAGGCATATTGAACCAAGCCCCCCTTTATTATCTTTTGAAACTACGTGATAATTAGAGTGAAGCAGAGAGCCCCATTGATAATCTTCCAAAGCAGTCCTCTCTTTAAGATGTCCTAGGCACTGGCCTATAATCAACCCAAACATGTCTTTAGGAAGTTTTGTATATCTCTTGAAGCACTTGTGCAGCATGTGCTAGAAAAAGCGACAACACTAATGAAGACAACATCCTTGATCTTTCTTCTCTTGGATGAGTATACTTCAAGTTACTTTGATTTGTATATCTCTTCAACTTGAGTAGAGGTAGGGTCTTTGTGGTTGTTTTCTTTGATGATGGCTTGAGCGAGGGTCCCAACACTTCTTCTGGTGTAGACTTCCTTTTCAATCTAGGGTTTTGACACTTCCTTGTAGATATTAAATTCAAAATTCTATTAGGATAAGGTGATGTTTTAGATCTACGTTGATGCCCTTCTAGAGTTCCAGTCCTTGAATGCTTGAATATCTCTTTATGAGTTTCCCTTCCTTGATTTGTTACCCTAGCTTTGATACTATGTTGACAAATCTAGGGCATTTGGATTAGATGACTTCTCCTTGTTGGTAACTATTTTTTATGCAAATTTGCTTAGTATTTTATTAGCTTCTTTCTTTCTCTTGATTATGTTAGTTTTTTGTATCATCAAACATCTCCCAAATCAAAAAAAAATTATGAGACAAGAGACACAAAATGTAGGTGATCAGTCAAGGCAAAAACCTCTCTAACTTGAGAGGAAAACCTAAACTAATTCTTTTTCTCATAGAAACTTTAATTGATGAATACCAAGACCAAGACCCTTAACATATCAACCTCTCCAAGACCAAGTCACGAAAACCTTATTCATTGTTTCTTCTTCTTTCCCTAGTAAGCACAAGTCAAGCTGACTTCTAGCACTGCTACTATGAAATTTTGATCCTCTTCCACAGTCATGCAACTCTCCGCCTACTTGTATCTTTGTAATTTCCTCGTGTGAGCTAACTTGAGATAGATTGGAGATTTTTTCCTTCTTCGCTTAACTTGGAGTCTTCTTTTGGTTATTTTGGCTAGCAAGAATGATGGTTGGTGACATCCTTATTGGTTTCTCTAGGGACTGATATAACCCTACTACAGAAACCCTAATTTTTATCACATGTGTGAGGAAAATTACCTAAAAACAATGTTCAACCTCTTCGCTCTTCTTGCCTTTCTCTTCGTTGGTTATGAGATTTCTCTTCTTGTTATTTTCGCACTTCTTAATGTATTTCATATTCTTGATCGAATGTCCTTCAAGTGAGGTTGAGAACTTCTATATATAGTGGTTTTTCCATGTAAAATAAGTTGACTTTACCTTGTGACTTGGTCGACATGCTTTTCTAGAATCATCTTCATCTCCTTTTGAAGGTCGACATGAGGTAGTACTTGCGACAAGGTCTTGGAGGGTTTGTGACTCAAATGAATTCTCTTTTTACAATGTATAGCATGCCCAAATGGGTCTTCAATACTTGACATTGACGTCATAGACTTTATGACTTGATGATCAATCCTAATAGCTTTAAATGGGAGCTTCCTCTATAAAAATAAAATTCCTTGATCATGAAACCCATGACACAAGTATAACATAAATAATTTAATTTTTCTTCTTTACATCAATTACATAAAATCATGATTACACATGTCATTATGAAGACCAAACCCAGTTACAAATTTCAACATGTCGAGCAGGAGAAGGGCATGTCGCTTGTCTTCTAAAGTTTACAAATTTTCCATAAGTGTCAAGGTGGGTTGTTTAGAATCCGGAGTACTATGAATATTGCATAATTTCTTTTCCACTTCAATTATCTCTTCATGCTATTTTACATGGAAATATTTTTCACAATATTAAGAGGTTTGCTTGATGGGTTTTAGATTGTCCACAAATTCGGCCATGAAAGAATAATCCTCTTGAAAAAATAGATGTTTCTAGGAACACTGGATTAAAGTTATGTAGTCCTCCTCTAGGAGCCATGAGGGAATAAAATGGAAAGGGATAGAATTCAAACTACTCATGGGAGATAAGTGGAGGAGGACTGGATTTTGATCTAATAGACCTCCTAATTCAACTATAGATTTAGTTTCACATCCAAAATTCCACAAACCTTTTGAGACTAGAAACCATTCGATTCTTTTGGAAACTTTTATTTTGTCTAAAAATCCATTCCTCTAAATGGGAAAAACATTGACAAGTTTGATGTCAATATATCCATGATTTATCATATAGTTGAGAAAAAATGCACTTTGAGGATCCAAATGAGAGTTTGGACTCTATACTTCATGCAAAGAGATGATGATGTTTAAATGACCTCTAGTAATGGTGTAGGGTCCATTAAAATAAGTTACTAAGCCCAACTCTTCTTAGAATGGAATTCAATCACAATAGGCTCCATATATATTTAAAACATAAATAATAGCATCAAGATCTTTTAATTTAAATTTTTAAAGAATAGAGGAGGGCATAGTGGAGGTGGAAATAGCCTTGAAATTGGGGCTCCATCTTGAAACTAAACCTCTAGAGTGTCCATCTGCATCCAAATGGTAAAAGGGACAATATTTAAAAAATCCTTATAATGCCTTCCTAGCTTTATCACCATGACATATTGTATCTTGAATGAGAATTACATTCGGCATATTGTTGGCCACCAACCCTTTGAGGGAATATAACTTTCAGTGGGGGGGGCTTAACCCTCTATAAAATTAAAATAAAGTAGGATAATGAGGCCTCATGGATAGGGATTTACTCACTCTAAGGGCCGTGGAAATAGGAACTTGTTTTCCCTTTTTTATTTCAAGAAAATCCCTTTCCTCGGCCATGTGTAAATTGGATTTATGTTCAACGAGATTAAGGAATTTTTTTATTTTAGCACCAATATACCACTCAAATGGGGAACTTCCATAAATTTGGAACAATAACAAAGAGAAAATTTCTTTTTAGGCACCATATAAGGGACTACGGGGGTCCGCACACCAGAGGAGGGGGGAAGATGGGTATCAGGAACCGAGGGGGTATGGGGAGAGGATGGACAAGAGGAGGAAAAAGGGGGAGAGTATATTGTAGATAAGGAGGGGAAAAAGAGAGGTGTCTATATGACATGTTTAAGGGGAAAAGAAGGCATGGAAAAAGAACCAAAAGAAAAAGGAATGAAATTATTACCTAGAGAGATCACCAAACCTTGGGAGCAACTAGCTACAGCTAAAGCTTTAGATGCGCTAATGGACTGCACCCTAAAGAGAGAATAAATTGATGGTAGAGGGGAGACACTCTTGAATGACATGCCTTTCCACTCTGGGGGGAAGTGAGAGGCCCTAGGCGCTAAAAATACTCTTGAAGGTGCCCCACCTCATGGCAAAGAAAACATCTAATTCGTAGTTTCTAATAATCGACCTTCTACTTCCAATAATGACCATTGGTTCTAAAATCAATATCATCTACTAGGCCCTCTTTCAAATTTACATCTAACTGAATCCAAGCTCATATGTTATCTATATTGGACTTCTAAACTTATAAAAGCGTCAGTTTATTCCCAATATCCTTTAGAATCTCTTCATTCTAGATGGGCATAGGCAAGCTTGGCAAAATTTCCCAGACTTGTATAGTCTCCATTGGTTCTCTTACTAGGTCGAAATTGACACTCCAAAAATGGAGAGTCATACTTGATTTTCCCCGGGACCATTTTCCCCAATATCTTTTAGCAATGTTCCTCTCAATGAAAAATAAATTGTTGAACATTGGAAGTTTCAGACAGAATTTTCACTAGAAAAATGATGGAGAAAAATAAATGAAAAAATAAATTTATATTTATATTTAAAATTTTCTCTACAAAAATTTTCAAGTTGGACTCATGTTATTTAGGTCAGTTGGGCCCCAAGATGCACCCATTCGACCCCCCTTGGAAGTATATTTAAAGGATAGGGTTCATCCTCATTTGACACATCGAATTTTGCCTTGATCATCTCTGATCCAAAAAATTACAGAAGGATATAAGGAGGATGAAAATCTGAAGGAGGGCTATGGGACTTGGCTTGGAATTTCTCTTATTCTTGGGTTTTGGTTTAGTTATTATCTTGATGGTGTTTCTGATGTAATGATGTATCTTGAACTCTCTCCCTTCCTCATATAAGGTATAATTTCTGGGTTTTCCCTGGCCTCGGGCCTAATTTTTTTGTCCCTTATCTCATGGTTTCTTGGTTATTTCTACTATGATTTACTGCTACTCTTTCATGCTTATGAATGATTTTTCTTAATATTTATTCATGATGAAAAATTCTAATGCTACTAACGATTTTTTGAAGTTAATTATCTGCAAAGAAATTTTTTCTAACATTTCCCTAGTAAAATCAACATGGTACCAAAGTTGGGGTACATTGAAGAGTGGTCATTAAAGTTTTGGACCATGTTCCAATGTGAATTTCCTATCTCAAACAAGGTCTATTGTGATTAATCAGTTTGAATGTCTAAGTTATATCTAAGGTTCGAATACATATTTCTAGGTATTCATGATAGGGTCCAAACTCTATGATAATGAGAAGTTTCATGAAACAAGATCATGTGGTTCAAAATTGATCTAAGATCCTTAATTATGAGCCTTGTCTAAGGTTTGAATTTTATATGGAAGTGTATGAATTCCCTATGTGAGAAGGGTTATGTCCCTGTATGATATGTCCCATGTGGCTATATATCCAAGCCTTGTTTGAACTATCAATTATGCCATAGATCCAATGTGTTCTTCTGTGGAGGAGATATGAGTTACAGTAGCATTAGATGGAGTTAAAAACAATTCTTCATCATTGTGATCTGAAATATCTATCAAAAGAAGGTCAAGGACTTGTATGTTATAGAAACCTTTCCATGTGAAGCTTTAGGAGTTATGTCTAGTTAACTTTGTGGTTCATACAAACCTCTAAGACACCTTTAAGTCATGCAAATAAGGTACGATACTATTTATTTGTTTTTTGTGGCTCCCTTTTTTATGTGAATGTCATGTAGCTTATGTTATCCTCTTATTTCATTTATGCGACTACATTTACATCCTCTCCGGATGTGAATTTATCTAAGGTTCATTCAAAAATTGTCTCATGGCATTTTATCCAAGTCTCTTTATAGCATAATATAGCTTTAGAAGGGATCTAAATTCTCCACTCTATAATAGTCAAATATGTAAGAGAACTATGCAACATTTATATTTCAGTTGAGTTTTGTGACTCGGTCTAAGGCATATAACATATGAGTTTCTATGCAATATCCTATGGTGTGAAAGGACTATTCTTGAGGCTATAAAACCTCCTAAGTCATGGTGGCCCTATGACTCAATGAAATGTTTCGAAGCAGTCCAATCTCTCTGTAAGGAAAACCTTCCGAATGAATGTGATATTTTTGAAACCTATTGCTAGTATAATTGTTAAACACACATGAGAGCAAGAACAATATGAAAGATGAAAACATGCAAGTACAATTTTTATTGACAAATGATATACATTTATAGTACATTATGTGACCGTTGAGTTCCACATCCCAAGGTCTCTTGGATTCCTTTTGTCCATTCGGCTTCCACACTAACCCATTGAGGATTAGGTGTCCAACATTCCCCCCCTTAATCCGAAGGGTTATGTATCAGTCCAAGAAGAGAGTTCTAATACAAAATGTTAAAATATTCATGGCAGCACTAGGTTGAATGTGCTCTACGAAATGTTGGTATAAAGGGCGGTCGTTTAAGGATGACCACCAACACTGGAACGCTTAATGCAGTTCCCAAAACTCTTCCAAAACTGGCAAGAAGCTGAAGTCTTCTGCTAGAGGAAGTGCTCCTATTGTTTTGAAGAGGGAAACCTTCAACCAATAAAGGGAGGTCTCACCCCACATAAAAGGTAAAACTTCAACCTGAAAAGGGAAGTCTCAACCTGTGATGGTTTAAGGATGACCAACAACTCTGGAATGCTTAATGCATTTCCTGGAACTCTTCCAAAGCTGGCAAGAAGCTGGAGTCTTCTGCTAGAGGAAGTGTTCTCAATTTTGTT
>APFE030569544.1:0-44758 GCA_000404065.3 Pinus taeda
TGCTAAGCTTCAAAAATACTTATAGAATCACAGCAACATACTACTATGCAAGAAACAAGGATCTAAATTCATAAATAATGTAGGATCAGATATGCATTAACCATATACAAGCATATATAAACAGTACACAAGAATATGGAAGGAAAAAAGAATAGCTTTATTCAGATGAAAAGTAGCAAGAAGATTACAACCATGTGCTCTGACCCAGCATCATCCTCCAGCTAAGAAGCCCTTCTTCACCTCAAGGAAAGCTAGATCACCCAACACTGTGAATGTACACCAGAATACCAACAACACTTCTCTATAAGATACAAATTCCAGCCTCTAGATCTCTGTGATGAGGGATCCATATATAGATGATTACAGAGAGGTGAGTCATCTTTTGGGATCTTGATTAGTGTCTTCTCTCTGATAGTTCCTGCTTCCACTTGAAGAATGATGATCTCTTACTCATCCCTGGTTGAAAATGGAGTGGCAAGTGTTAGAGGGGAAGCTTCTGGAAGATTCCATGATCTTCCACCTCGCATTTTTGTCCCTGCCATTTGTCCATTCCCGACCATCGCACCCTACAAAGGGACAAAATAGTATGCATCACACCTGTACATTGTGAAGGTGATATGCATCACACCCTCTGCATTGAGCTTTCAGTATGGTCCAGTTTTGACCATTTATGAGCAGTTTTCAGTGGAGAACTTCTGGGAGATGATGTAATCAGTTGACCTTGTTCCTTTAGGCAGTGAAGCAACACTTTTAGGGACTTAAGAGCCCTCAGTTTATGGACATTTATGATTGGGGTTGAAGTGCCCAAAAATGTCTATAACAGAGCCTCATTGTAACACCGTTCAGGACAGTTCAGAGGCATGTAGCCGCAACATCTCTTATCAGAGATAAGCTACCATTGCCCTAGCTGGTTTATTTCCATCACTGTTTGTAAGCATATTTCAGTATTTTCCATTAATGAAATGAAGCATTATTTCCACTGCATCATTGTGTATATGGTTATCTTTGTATTTTGTTGTGTTCGTGTTTAAATCCGGATCATTCCATCACTTTTGAAGGAACCATGATAGGTTGGCCCTATTGTCATAACTGGGATGTTATGTCCATTTTATTGTAAACTTGACCATTGAATATATGTTATAAACTCGTGGCAAGTGTGGGACGTTCGGGTCTTCGTTAGTCATGTCATTCAAAGCATGTAATTTGCATAACAATGTACTATAGGTCGCAAAAGTAGCAGATGTCGGCTCGTCACTTAAGGCTCTGAAGAACAAAGGTGAAGGAGATGGAAGCGAGACCTTTTTAGGACGCTTGTGATGCAGGCAAGGTACAGAGAGAGTTGCATATTATTTTTTTATGCTTTTGGAGGACCAAAAGCTCCTTAGTGGGGAGGATTGATCCAGGTGGCTCCAGAAAGACACACAGGACAAAGAGGCTCATGAACACCCAAAAATCAAATTATTCAGAATGATGTCATCCCAGGATCAGAGTGTAGATCTTGTCTTCCTAATTGCGGAGGTGAAAACGTTCACCAATCCGAGTCCGGATGATGAAGTTATTGCAAAAAGTGTTTGCCTTAGTTCCTTTGAAAATGAGGAATTTTTCTCGAAAAATGGGTTTTTATCCTTATAAGGCAAATCGCATTAGAAGAAGTGCAAAGGGAAGACTTAAGGCGGGCCTTTAGAACCCCTAAACAGCAATCTTCGATTAATCGGAGTCGGGGGCAGGCAATCGGCAATGTCGGAGACTTAAGTCATGTGATCAGCGATCAAATCAGCGATCGGTGTCGGCGGATGCCAAAGACAGAACCCGGGGTCATAGCAATAGCAAGATGCGATGCGATATCAGTTATAGGATTGGAAACTAATCAATGGCCATGATTAAATCAGCAATTGAGAGATCGGTGATCCCGAAGCCAAGGGGCAATGCGATAGCGACATCGATGCAATCTAGATCGTCCAATCGGAACAGATAAATGGTTCAAATCTAATCGGTTTATCAGTGATCAGTGGATCGGTGGATCGGTGATCCCCTAATATATATGGCCAATGACCTCAGCGATATGTGATTTCGATATAACACGGACCCGATGGGTTTATGGACCTGATTGAATGAAATTTGAAGTTCGGCTTTATAAATTTTCGATCAGATTTTCAATGTTTTCTGTGTATTTTTAGTTTAAACAGGAAAAGGACTATTTTCAAAGGTTTGTTGCGCCCACCGAACCTTATATGCAAACGACATCTTTTCCTGAACAACAGACATCTAATTCTTAAGCGGCCTTGTCCCAAACATATTATAAAACACGATGGGTGACAGAGAGTTGAGGCTGGAGAAGGCCAAAGAACCTGTGCCAGAGAGACTGCATACCAGAGAGGGAGAGAGCCTGAGAGCCTGTGATTAGTGCAAAAATCACCTCAATGAGGAGGTTGCGCCTGATGGAGAGCCATAGCATAATAGGGATAGATAGACGGGGATGGCTGAACAGTGCCGCGGGTTTACTCAGAGAAGCCTAAGTGCTAGAGCTCTTGAAAACCAGAGCGTCAATACGCTGCTGAGTGCCACAGAACTTGAGCTAGGTAGCATGAGAAGGTAGCCCAAGAACCAGAGGGTCATGTAGAGCCGCAGAGCTGTAGTGACATAACCAGAGTGCTGCAAACACCAGATAGCAAGAGAGCTACGTTGTAGATAGCCAGAGCAGTCTTCTTCTTATATGATCGATGTTGTGAGATCGAAGCAAGCTTCAGCACTTTTAATTACTTATGTTTCATATGGTTGGATTGTGAAAGCCAGAAAACAATCGATGCAAGGTGAGTCAAAGTCTAGTTTGGTAGCGGGTTGCCTGCGCATCGACAATGTGAACATCGCTATTCATCGTGAGTTGTTTTTCTAAATATTAGAACATCCACTTCTTCAGATGGCCCATGGTGCGAGGTATATGATTTGTTTATATACTTCTTATTATTACATTATGCTACATGGATCCTTGATTGATATTGAGGCAAGATCTTATTTATTATATGTTGTCATGATTCCTTGCTTGATTGATGCAGAATCTTCTATGTGATGTATTTGTTGTCATAATTCTTCATGTTATGCTTTGAGATCCCTTGTTGTATGTTGCTAGGATACTCTTGATGTCATCATGCATGTTTTGTTTTTGAAATCCCTTTTGTGCCATGTTGGTGGGATGTTCATCATGCATGTTTTTGTGTCATACTAATAAGAGTTTCAATTGATAAATCCGGTTGTGGAACATCTCTTAGAGCCACTCTTATGTGAGGGAATTTTCCCTTGTATGATCACAACATCATCTCTTGTGTACATCACCTTTATTGAAAGCACTTAATGTAGCAACCTACACCATCTTGACACCGCGTCCCGAGGACATTTTCCCTTCTGGACGAAGTCCGTTATCAACGGCTTATGTTTTCATGTGTTGATGATTGTTATATTCCGTTTCTTTTCCACATGCAGATGTATTCATTAATTTTCTTTTAAAATGCAATTTTGGCACATCATGAAAGTAAAAGGTCTTGGAAAGGTCCTTCTTCACACCCGAACCTGGATTAGACACAAGCCACATGTGGACTTCATCTCTACAGAATTCTTCAAATATGTCCGGCTATACCATGTGTGTCTTACAGTGGAAAAATTCATAGTTTCATACAATTGCTCAAAGTCTTGTCAATGCTTACATGGATCATCTTCATGGGAAATCAGATATAGTAGACTTTGTTGAAGCAGTAACTTCTACATCATACTGAGTTGGAAGAAAGGTGTAAGAATTATAATGTTGTAGTTACGAAAAGCATTTCAATGAAGTCATAAATGTTTAATATATTTATGGAAAAGGTATTGCATGACAACCAGAAAAACGAATGGTAGAGCACCAATAGAAAGGAGATCAATTTTCAAATTTCAAGGCATAAAATCAGAAATCTAGGATTAGTTGAGCATATTCGGGAAAAGGATCAACTACAATATTAAAGGCAAGATAGCAACTCCAGTTTTGAAGGGATTAACATGAGATTTCATTCGCTATTTTTGGCCAACAAAAATCAACAATTCAAGATTCAAAAGAGGAGACCCAGTAGTCATTCAATTGAATTCCATATATCAAGGCACAATACTTGCAAACAGTTCCAAGTTTATGGCAAACTATCCAAAGATTGTTTTATTTTTAGTATATTGTTTAGGATTTTATTCCAAAAATATTGCAACAATTTAGGATAGGTTTATTCTATATATTCCAACATTTGTAATAAGAAAGGGTTGGCTTCTGATTCTAGAACCCTACCATTTTTGTAAAGACTTTTATTACAGGAATTTAATAAAAGTATTATGGCTTTATTTTCATGAAAAAAAATGTTTTTCATGTACGTCTTCCCCTGTTATTCCATAATTTGTTTTTTCATATGTTCAAGGTAACATAGGGTTTATGGCAAGGCTATTTTTGAGTATCAACCTCCGCGACAGCCCACTTCAAAGTTATCATCTACATAGAGATTAGCTAATTGAACAGGTTGTTTAAATCAACTCCTCTACATCATTTAATTGTTGCCTTTTGTAATCTCTTGAATGTACAATTGTTTGGTTGTAGAATTACTCTACATGCATCTACTATATCTTATTGATTAAGTATTAAGTATGAATACTTAATTATCTAATTTCTCTTCTATTCCTCCACCAAACTCTTTAAGCTATGTTTTTCTATCAGAACTAGACATTGGCACTTTGATTAAGTTTCAACAAGAGAGGGATTTATTTCTGAGTAGAGATTGGATAATCATCAGCAACCACCTACAACAAATAATGGATCTATCCATTATGCTTCAAAGGTTGTTGTCTAGTGACAATGAACAACGTTAAAAAAAATCCTTGTAACTCTTGAGGGAGCCCCGTCTGGTTTGAGGGCCAGCTTGAAGCTAAATTTTGGTTGAGTTGGTTTCACGGGACAGTTTCGCACCTAAGAAATTCCTTCGAGGAATAGATACAACATTTGGTGTCATTGATGGGGAGTGAAGTAACGAAGAAGTCTTTTCCCGGGGAATGATCAAGACTAGATCTATTCTTTCCTCGTGAACAAGGAGTAGGAATTTGATATTGGTTGCAATTCCTTCACCTGGTGTCTCCACTTTGTCTAAATGGTGATTCCACTGGGTAACTGAATCCACTGGTTCAAGATCTCGGTTGCATTCATAGATGTGATAGCTCAAGGATCATTGACGATTGCATTCAACATAATGTTTTTCTTCCTCATAGTTGTGATAAGAAATCTCAAAAATCTACAAAGGATGCAACTTTACAATTTCACTTGTAAGTATCAGTTTCCTATGGATTTTGAGTTTCACATTGTAAAGATTTTTCAAATTTTTATCTGATAGCAAGGTGATCTTCCAGTAAATCCAACGCTCATATGCTTGAACTAGAAGTCAAACTACACCTAACAGTATAATTTCAATTTAGTAAAGTAGCTGTGTGTGAAAATAGATCAGTTGGTTCCATTGTGCAGTATATTGATTTTTGTAGTTTATGAATGGACTAATTTCAGAGTGTTAGTATACAATTGATCAGTTAATTTTCAATCTTCTTAGAAACAACTTTCAGAATTCAATTTGTAATGTGTGGTTTCCAGGATGAATCAAAGTCAGTTTTCAGATTCCAGTGTGAGTTAGTCTCTTGATTATTGCAGACAATATGGTTTCAAATTTGTAAGTCACAAGTTATAGATTTCAGTTTACAGGCTGCAACTTTAGGTCAAAGATTTTTATGGCAGGACTCCATGCCCAACAGATGCAAGGCACAGGTCTACAATTTCTCTGCATCCCATAGGGGGAAGAAGTCCCCAGTTGGAGCCAATATTGTAGCTATTTCTTACCCCAAATAAGGCTACAATTTTTATTTTTTATAATTGCCAATTTGTCTCCCAGCTAAGCCTTAGACATATACAAATTCTTGTGGTGAAATGGTCATTATGCAATGTGTTGGTTAATTTTAATAATAATTTTATATTATTTAAATGATTTTGATTTTATAGAAATATAAATGTTTATATTTTTTATAAAATTGATTATTTACAATATACAATTAATATTAAAATTTGAAAAAAAATGGGACCAACCCTTATTTTGAAATGTGAGTCATATATGTTATTGAAGTGTCACATTATTGCTAACCAAGATCGAAGCTCACCAATCAAAGTCCAAAGTTCTAACACAACAAGCACCAACCTATGTATATTAACATCAAAGCAGTGGTGTATATTAATTCCAATATAAAGCACCTTCAGTAGATATGAACCAGGGTTTCAAAATAAGTAAAATGCCATCAATTTTCAACGGATGGCATTGGCTCTTGAAAATCAACCGCCATGATTCAATTGCACGACCTCATGCTTTCCAATGTTTAATAAGGAGGGGGGTCCACAATAGTCATTTTCCAAAAACCACCTTGCTCTACATGGCATACTTCTGTGAATTGCAGTACCCCCTAGTAAAAATATGATTATGGCTATCTACCCCCCTGCAATCGATTTCAGGGTTTGTATTTAGATTGCTACACAAAATTATGGTTTAAGGGTTTCGAATATTGATCTCGACAATATATAACAAGGTCATCCTAAGCCAGAAAATTTGGTGTTTAAATTCCTTCTCAGATTTATCGACTTGGAAAATCTCTAATATAGCAATATCCTAGATGAACCTATCACAAAACCTTGTTGTTTTGTTTTGCAATAAAATGCAAGGAATGATTGAAGTTGAAAATGGACCCACTAAATATGATAAAGATTTAGAGGAGAGTTACTATGGCACTATATTGTTATCTCTGATCCAATGGATGGATCCTCAAACGTTGATACAATTATCTTCATAGGATCTATTTTTAGAATTTGAAATCCTAATGATGAGTGCTTTGTTCACAATGACGATGATAATGAGCTTGCTCAGGTGGAGCAAAGGGGCATTGTGAATATGTGTTAATCAGGGAGAAATCAGTTGGCTGCAAGGTACTACATGTGTTCCAATTCTGAGATTTTAGTTTTATCAATGGATAAAGGGGTTTATGGATTTACTTTGTATCCCATGCATAATGTATTTGTAATGACCCATGTTGAGTTCATGGGAGGGAGATAGAAAATTACCCTTCCCTATCACAGTCTACAATATGTCTCTCGAATGTACATTTTTCTGAGGCTCCAATGATATATTTTCTTGGTTCCTAATGTAGTGGAGATGAAACTGAAAGTCAACACATCATTTTGATGATTTGTGTTCCTTTGAAGTAGATGTAGATGAGGTACCAGAAGGACAATCTCAAATGATTTTAAGAAGACAAGTAATCGTTTGTATTGGATCTGTAATTGGTAGAAGTTAGGGAAAGGCTATGTGCAAACATGAATGTGATTATAAAAATGATTTTCAATGGGGACAATTTTGTGAAATTCCTACTGATGGTAGATGCATCAAACAATATTCTAAAAATGGATGTTGTCATGGTAAATTCTACGAGTGTAAGGATGGTTGGTATGGAGTTGATTGTAGCATCTGTTCCATATATTTGCCACTAAATAAATGGCCTACATGGATTTGATCAGCAACAATTCATGTACCTAATGGAAGGTTTGGAGATGATTACCACAACATCTGAGTTGTAGTGAAAAAGAAGAGACCACTTACATATATTTATGACTTGCTCCCAGATTTTAACAACCATCTCCTTGAGGGGTGACATTTCAGATGATCACATCGTGGAGTATTACATTTGTTGGAAATGTTCCTCAAGACACGATTATATTTGGGTTCCTACTATGCTCCGAACGAGATATGGAATAGCATGATGTTGGTCCATTGGGGAAACCCACTAATGTTTTGATCCAGAAAACGACATAGTGTTTCCAGCATGAAGAAGGTCAGATCCATATAATGTTAAACAAAGGTTGTGGGTCAAATCACATAGAGAACTACTTTCTCTCTTTTACTTTAATGGGAATTTGGGAGTTGATTTTAAGAATAATGTACCAGAGCCAAATTATAACTTGGGTATTGGGCAAAAAAAAATGTCATAGAATTTGCTTATGAACCAAAATAAGGAAGGGAAGCGTGGAAGACAAAACACAAAAGGTGTCATTGTCGTTTCACAAAGAAGTCCAAACTATTGTTTTGAGTTGGATAACTCACTTTCCTGTGGAGTGTTCCCTCATGATGGCTAGAGTGGCCGCATAAAAAATAGTGTTCTGCAAGGATGCATCCCAGTAGTTATTTAGGATGATATACTCTACCCTAAGGATGTGTTCAAGTTTTACTGGATTTTGCAAGATGGTATACAACTTATATAGGAGAATGTGTTGAATTATGACAGTTCTATTGTACAAATTGTTTAGGATGATATTCCTTATTTAGTTCAAATTTTAATTGCAACCCATTTTGAATCAAAAGTGACTACTTTTGTTCACAAAATATTAATGCTTATCTAAAGTTTTATCAATTCAAATCCCTCAGATCTAATTTATTCAAACAGTATGGCACGAGCCACATGTGGACTTCATGTCTATGGGAATTCTTCATATATGTCTGGCTATACCATGTGCGCCTTACAGTGGAAAAATTCAAAGTTTGATATAATTGTTCAAAGTCTTGTCAATATTTGCTTGGATCATCTTCATGGGAAATTATATATAGTCGATTTTGTTGAAGCATTAACTTCTACATCAAAATGAGTTGGAAGAATGGTGTAAACATTATAAATTTGTAGTTACGAAAAAATGAAGTGATAAATGTTGAATATCTTTATGGAAAAGGTGTTGTCCGAAAACCAGCGAAACAAATGGCAGAGTACCAATAGAAAGGAGATCAATTTGCAAATTTCAAGGCATAAAATAAAAAATCTAGGATTAGTTGAGCATATCTGAGAAAAGGATCAAGTACATAGTATAGTTTGTTGAAGCATTAACTTCTACATCAGAATGAGTTGGAAGAATGGTGTAAACATTGTAAAGTTGTAGTTACGAAAAAATGAAGTGATAAATGCTAAATATCTTTATGGAAAAGGTGTTGTGCGAAAACCAGTGAAACAAATGGTAGAGCACCAATAGAAAGGAGATCAATTTGCAAATTTCAAGGCATAAAATAAAAAATCTAGGATTAGTTGAGCATATCCGAGCAAAGGATCAACTACAATATTAAAGGCAAGATTGCAGCTCCATTTTTTAATGGATTAACATGAGATTTCATTCACTATTTTTTGCCAAGAAAAATCAGCAGTTCAATATTCAAAAGAGGAGACTTAGCATTCATTCAATTAAATTCCATATATCAAGGCACAATACTTGCAAAAAATTCCAAGTTTCTAGCAGGCTATCCAGAGATTGTTTTATTTTAGTATATTGTTTAGGATTTTATTCCAAAAATATTGTAACAGTTTAAGAGGTTTAGTCTATATATTCCATAATTTGTAATAAGAAAGGTTTGGTTTTTGATGCCAAAACCCTTCCATTTTTGTAAATATTTTTATTACAAGAATTTAATTAAAGTATTATGGCTTTAGTTTCGTGACAGAAGTTGTTTTTCATGTATGTCTTTCCCTATTATTCCATAATTTGTTTATGCAAATGTTCAAGGTAACATAGGAGTTAGGGCAAGGCTAGGTTTGAGTATCAACCTCCTTGAAAGCCCGCTGCAAAGCTATCATCTACACTAAGATTAGCTAATTGAACAATATGTTTAAATTAGCTCCTCTGCGTCATTTAATTGTTTCCTACTGTCATCTCTTGAATGTACATTTGTTTGGCTATAAAATTCATCTACACGCATCTACTATATTTGAATTATTAAGTATTCAATATGAATACTTCATTATTAGATTTCTCTTATATTCCTCCACCAAACTCTTTAATCTATGTTCTTCTGTAGGAATTTACATTAGCACTTTGATTAATCTTCATTAAGAGAGGGATTTGTTTCTGAGAAGAGATCGGATAATCATCATCAACCACCTAGAACAAATAATAGATCTGGCCATTGTGCTTCAAAGTTTGTTGTCTAGTGATGGTGAACAACATTAAAAAAAGCCTCATAACACTTGAGGGAGCCCCCTCTGGTTCGAGGACCATCTTGAACCTAAATTTTGGTCGATTTGGTTTCTCGGTGCAGTTTCATAGCCAAGAATTGCCTTAGATAAACATATACAGTAGATAGCATTGAAATTAACATCAATGCCAACAGATCTGCAACAGTATCATTATTGAATTGGAGCTTAGGAGGATAATTTTGACAATGTCCTCTTTCTCTATCTAAGATTGTCAATTTATTCATCATAGCCATTTTTCCTTGCATCAACTCATTAATAATTGTTTCAAACTTTTGGGGAAATACTTGCAAGGTGGAGTAAACTCAGCCAAATTGTTTAGGTTTCACCTCCACTTCGGCTCAGGGATATAAAAGCAAGTCAATTTTAGATGTTGTCAAATTGTGCTCAATGGTTACGACAAATTCCTTAGATTGGTCAAGTCTTTGAGGATATTTGTATTTTAAGGCATAATATACATTTCTTAGGAAAGCATCAACATATAATGCGAGGATGGTTTTCTTAGTAGGTTTGTACAACTTGGGTACCCCCTTGAGAAATTTTTCATGCCTTTGAGTGAAATCCTTTATGCTATCATTGTCATTATTTTTGGCTTCTTGGAACTTGGCTAAGAGTTGCATGCCTTCCTTGACAATGAACCATATTTTATTAATTGCTTCATGGTGTTGGTCCTAGTTTTTAAGTCTCCTACAGGAAAATCTAAGTACTAATCTTTACCATGTCCTTTTAAGGATAAGGAAAATCACATCACAACCACATATTCTTCCTCAATCATCCTTCCACCAACACATCGGTATAACTCATCCATATATTTCTCAATCATGATTGCATTAGTCCCATTGAACTTAGGTAGGAATTCCTCATACTTCTTAGGATGTTTGTCAACATACCTTATAATTTCACTCATATCAAGGGATGTATGCAACATTGATCCACGACTTCACCATTATGGTTGAAGTAAATGGACTACCAAAGAGATTCTTGATTATAGGAGGAGGATAAATTAGAGAAGAAGAAGATGCAATGGTCTTACAAGTAATCTTCTTTCCAGTAGGAATGGCTCCTTTTGACCAACTACTAGAGACTTGAGAGCAAAAATTATTTTCAGGAGTCTCCATATTAGAAATTCTAACTCAGAATTTGGAATGTTCTCATCAACAAATATCGAAGCATAAACTTCATATTATGAGGAGGTGGACTCAACTCCTCCCCGACAACAACCCTAAAATATTATTACAAAATCTAGCATGCTTAGTGAAAAGCCCCACTAGCTAGATCCAAACCTTAGGGAAACAAGAGATTAGCTACCACAATCACATCAACATCATTTGTCCAACTATTTAGTGGTGTTTAAACCAAAAGGGATACTTCCTTATAGACATCACCTAAAGGATATTCAATAAGAATGGTTCAAGGTGATGGATGAGGTCTAATGACTGGGATAGGATGCTAGCAAATCCTAGAGGGCTAATATACTCTTCACCAAAGTTCAACCATTGTATCCTTAGACCACTAAAATAAATTAGAGGGCTCTTATAAGTTATGGATTTACATATTTTCAATAATAGGGCATGCAATGTCATATAACAACAAAAATACATAATCTTACAATAGGAAATCAACAAAGGATCAATGTTGTTAATTAGATATGCAAGATTTAGGGTTTGCAATGGATTTTTTATAGTTGATGCATGCATAAAACAAAATATAAATGATAACTTTAGCCCTAAAGATAGGGTTTAACATGCAATAAATGTTATATTTCTCTTTTAAAATATTATGTAATGCAATTCCTACTTAAAGAGAAATGACACATCAAATAAATTTACTTTTTTTAGAAATATTTCATAGAAAACCCTAACCCCAACCCTAGATATCTTGAATTTAAGAAAGAAGAAAGAAACTTCAGCAAAATTAGATGGATTGTTCACCACCAACTATATTAGTGCCTTGATCTAAATGGGAAAAGGAGTCACCTACGAAAAATTCGACAAGGACAACTTTATTGAAGAGGTTTAGATGGAAAGGACATCAAATTACAAACCCTAATAGTTTACTTTTAAGGGTGATTTTAAATTTAAAAGATGCACAACTTGTATTTCTCTTAAAGGATTAAAGGAAAATAATTTTGCACACCATAGAGAAGCAATATTTCTAGATAAATTTAGCAATTTTAACCATGGCACATGTAGAAACCATACTTCAAACAATATAAACATGACAAGTGTTAGCACTCAGGTTGTTCCCCAAAACTTGTGAAAAGGGAATACGGCCGAGGTAACCACTAACCAATCTTTTAGATGCAATTTCTAGCCAAATTGCATCCAGAGAGGGCTCTCTCTTTATAATTTAACTTTGTTTTTGAAGTATTTTATGCTAGTTATGATGTGCAGAGTTTTGTTTTAAATTTGTTTGCATGGTGATATTAAACAGAGCTGGGATGTAAGTCTGAAACAGTTTATTCCATTGGGCAAATGGAGTCTATGAAGATGGACTGCTGAGTGTGTTTCTGTGATAAAGGGCAATACTACAGAGCAAGATATCAGTTTTGGAACAATATTGAAATCTGGAAATTGATGGAATGCAAGCCAGTGGGTGAAGGGCAGTCAAGAATCCTTCATTATGATGGCAGAGGGAAAGTGCATGAATATTATCAAGGAGTAGTAAAGAATTCCTTGGCAATTTTCAAAGTGAAAGAATCAGTAGAAACAGAAGAATCTAAGAATTCATGTTTATCCTAATTCTGAAGAAACATAAATAACAACAGGGATCGAACACAGAGTGTATTTAAACAAGTTCCGGGCTATTCTTTTTCCCTGTTACTAAGATTATGAAACATATATGAAATTTGCAAACATAGAAAACACAAAACACAATTTAGAATAACTTATTGATCCATAGAAAGACACAGGAATTCTGTAGCATAGCTCAGAACATCAAATCCACATTCAGACGGTCCAGCAGCAGTGCACTTCAACAACCTTTGTATTAAAAAATCTTAGAGTTACAGCATGGTCCAAAAAGGAAAATCACCAACCCTGAATACATTCCTTGGGGAGGTATTTATACAAAAAGAGAGTTACAAAATATCTTGTGGATAAGATATGAAGCAATAACTTCCTTTACCTACTCTGACAAGGGAATAAATGCATAAATAAATGTAGGAGTGATTGTGGCTATGCTGGCTACTTTAATTGATAAGATATTTTTGACTTTTTAATTTCAGGAAGTCGGCCGGTAGCTGTGTCTTTACTTTGCATTCCTGTGCTATTGTTCTGATCCTTTCACCTACTCTTGATTTTTCTTTAACACGTCATAGTCCTCGCTTGAGCTCCTTCCTCTATTGTTTTCATCTTTATTATATCTACCACGTGTCTTGTTATTTGACCAAGTGTAGATAAACAAAAAAATCCAAATTACCAAGGTGAAATTTCCAGCATACTCTGCCACCATTGGTCTGTTGGCAACTGATGTCTTTGTATTTTTACAAGTGTTTCATAAGCCTCAGTATCCCTGTAGAAGTTAGGCTTGACTTCAAAAATATGATTTATTTCATGTTCAATATAAAAACAAATCTTCCAATTTGTCATATAAACTTTGTTCTGAGGGAGGTCATGTGTCTTCTGAAGTGCTTGATGATGCAGTGATTTGATTTGTAACATAAGGGTTTACCCTGTGAGCATATTGTTGATGTGATAACAGTCTTTGATTGCTAGTTAGTAAATTGGGTAGACCCTTCTGCTGCAAGATTGTGAACTTCTCTGTGAAGGCATTAATCTCCATCTGCATCTCTTGGCACTTCCTTTCCAAAGTCTGTATAAAATTCCTCATTGTTAGCACCTTCTTCACTGTCAAAATGGTGCCTGTTCTGTCTGAGATCTCCAAAGATGCTAGCTATTCTTTAGTATGGGTATTCAAAAAATGGATCAATCTATTGGCCTACTCAAGCATATTTCTCAATGATGCCCTGGCCCTTTGAATTTCCACTTGGGCCCTTTCTATCAATTCTATTGTTTCATGGATTGTTTGAATTGATTGCCATTGGTCAGTAATAGACTGGCCAATCTTGGTCCACAAAATCATTTTGATGTCTGCTAGAAGTTTATGCAAGGTGAGATCCTTTTCCATTGTTTTCACCTTATTCCCCAGGGCCTTTACCTCTCTGGTCTTTTCTGCCACTATTATTTTTGACTTGTCATAGCTCACCTCTAGTTTGGCCAATTTTTCTTTGGCCTCTTTGAGCTCTGACATTTGAGCTTCTAGCTCTTTTACTGCTTTCATCATTTCTTCCATCCTCATGTTGGTCTTTGGCTCTATTGTTGCTGCTGAAGCATCTGTAGTTGTTGTACCTGTTGTTGATGTTGGCTCAGTGGGATGGATTGTTGCTATGACTGTGGTGGGAGTAGAGATAATTGTTGGAGCTGTTTCAGGTGGCTGGGAGGTCGACTCTCCCTGCTTGGCTTGCAATGCTTTCTCTGTTTGAATTAGCCTTTGATTCATCCTCATCAACAAATCTATTATATCTTCTTTTGCCTTTTCCTCTGCCAGTTCTGTTTTTTGTGGATGCATGGTGACCAGCAACTTCAATTGTTTCCTAAGGGCATCAATATCTTCCTCCTTCTTTATCAGTGCTTTGATGCCCTTGGCATCCTTGGGATCATGTCCCAGCTCAATAATTATCTCTTCTAGAGTTTTTATTCTATTTTCTTCGACTAAAGAAGAGATCTTCTCCAAATCCAATTGGGCAGATGTATTACTTAATGACTCTTTCAATTGGTGGGCCAATATTGCCTTGTCTACCAATGTAGCATAAACCATTTCACCAGTTTGTTTGTGCAATTCTATCTGGTCCATTGGGTGTATATCTTTGGCAAGGACATCTATATTGGTCCTTATGTAGTCAGCTGCAGACTGTGGTTGCTGAACCTTAGGCTTAAAATGAGTTAAGATCATTTTCTCCTCCTTAATGTCATATGTTGCCATTAATCTTTGCTATTTGGAGGGTGTCATTTTGAGAAATTGATCATAAAGTTGAATTCTCAATGACTCATTTTGGGCCTTGATTTCCATGAATGTTTGTTTAATATCAGATCGTTTCTTAGTTTGCGACCTTGAGGAGGAAACTTCCATACCATGCTGCCTCTCCATTTCTTGCCTGTGAGAGCTGGTGGATGTCTGTTGGCTGATGGCCCTCTCTCCTCTTGTGATTTCTATGATTTCTTCAACAATTTCCTCTTTAGGTAGAGGATCTACCCTTTGCTTTTTGGCCTATGGATTTTCTGTTGATCCACTTGCAGGTGTGGTCTCTTCTCGGTCTCTTTTCTTACTTCTTTCCTCAGGAAGAGGAGTCTGCAGTGCTGGTACTTTTGGTGCTTCTGCCTGTAGTGAAGGGGCTTGCCCTTGACTTTGTTCCTTTGAGGTAGTTGGTTGTTCTTCCATTGTTTCTTGCTCTATAACTACTATTTCCTTGCCCTTTGTTGTTCATATTGTTGGTGTAGTCCTTTCTTGGGCAACTTGTTGTGAAGTTGTAGAAGTTGATGAGCCTTCCCCAGTTTGTTGTGCTATTTTGAAGGACACCTGCCCAAAAGAATCTAAGTCAAGAATTTTCTCTAGATTTTTCATAGTGTGTTCCATTTTCTCTTCCTCAGTGAGCTATTCAACTAGTGTGCCCTCCACCCACTCATCTTGGTTAGCAAACTGTTCTATTTCAAGGATGTTGCAATGTTCATAGGGTGCCAGACTATATTTTATCCTTCTTGCATTGATAAAGCCATTTGGGTCATAGGGTACCCACCAAAATCTTCTCTTGAGTCTGAGTGTTTGACCCAATATTTCGTCGGCATCCTTCCATCCCTCTTTTTTGTTCATGACATATGGGCCTAACTGGTCTCTCGGTTTCAATTGAGCCTTTTTCTTTGTGCTATGGAAGTGAGTCAAATCTGAATTGATGAATTCCCTGAAATATTCCAAGGCAAACAATCTCATTGGCACATATCTTGGTAGCCTGTAGAGGCATAGCTCACAGCCATATATCCTGATAATAGTGTGATTCTAGTAAAAGTACCAGTCACCTATTTTATAGTTTTTGGAGAGATATAATATCTTTTGCATATCATATGTCAGTCTAGGAGGAGGAGTTCTCATCAGGAGAGAAGAGACTGGGTATACAAACATATCAATAAACTCACAATAAGAGTAGGGAGAGTTGTGGACTTCATGAAAGATTGAGGTCCAAAAAATCACAGACCTCTTTTCCCCTTTATTGTCCAATTTTCTAATGGGGAATTGGAAACTATCTGGCTAATAATATAAGAACAGATGATAGATATAGGATGAATACTTAAAGACTCCCTCCCTATATAGATTCAACAATTGGTCATGTATCTTATTGGCAATGAATTTGGCATAGTTGTATTTGACAGCAGGGAGCTGCCCTAGGGTAAATATAGACATTATAACCAATATAGTTTCATCAATATGTTCACTTTTCTTGAACCCCAGAACAAAATATATCATATCAACAACTAATCTACCCACCTCATTGAAATATGCATAGTGAAAAGGAGGTGGCTCCTTAAGCTGGCGATCTGCTCTCATAAATACTCGGGCAATTCGGTTATCTCTGAGCTGGAGAGTTTGGGACCTTCATCAAGCAAGAATTTCATAGTAAAAGGAAACTGGACCTGAGTTGGTTTGAAGTTTAGCATTTGATTTATGGAGTGAGGAGTTATATGAAAGAGGGTAGTTCCAGATGGAGTTTTGACTGCCCTTTGAGTTGGCTCATAGTTCTCACAGCAGAGGTGAATTATCTTTGGGAAAATATTGACAGAGGGGAGGTAGTATATGGGTAGATTTGATTCCCATATGCCATGAACATCATTTTGGCTTAAGTAATTGTTTCTGAGCTCACAGAATGCTTGCAGATGCTTTTGGTAGCCTACTAAGTCTTGGATTAGATAGTCTTTATCAGCAAAAGTCAGATGTTCTAATTCCTTGTGGGGTGCATTAAGAGGAGTGATATTCAAGGCTACTGGACCTTCCATAACTAAATTCTGTTGCTTTTAAAATTGGAATTTTTTGGCTCTTTGTAATCAAAATAGGCAAAACAATAGCTCTGTGGATTTTCTCCGGGAATTTCACCGTGAAATTGGTTTGTTGGCTTGTATTTAGCTCCGTGGACAAAAATTAGATGGAGAGACAGAACTTGTGGGATTCTTTGGCAAAATGGGCAACAATAGTGGGCAAAAAGGTAGTTTTCGTGGTTTCTCAAAGAATTTGCAAGGCCGAACGAGCTCAATTTTGGCTCAGTGTGTGTATTTATGGTGAATTTTGGCAAGACAAAGGTTATGGTGGGTAACACAGTGTTTTTTCTTCAAATTCCGAGTTCTGTGGGAAATTTTATAGCGAAAACCAATGAAAAACAGGGTTCGGATGTAAATTGGTGTAAATACTTGTTTTAACGACGGAATGGTCGATTTACAGGTGACAAGACGAGCCGAGGAGCTGAGCTATGGAGTAAAAATTGTTGGGTGGTGGACTATATGGTTGAATTGCTATTTCAGACGTAAATCAGCATGCATAGGACGCGTAAAGGAAACAAACACAAATGGGTAACAATAACATTTTCACCTATTTTTAACCAAATTTTTTACTTTAGCGGGTTTTGGTGCGCTTTTGTCTGATGACGTCAGCATGACGTAATTTTGTCGTGTAGCGGGGTACGGAAGATGACATGTCGGGTGACGTGCCGGGTGACGCGGCGCTGATGTGGGCAGATGACAGGGACATCACGTGGCGGATAGACGGGCGGCAACAAGGGTGACGTCATCAGAAGACGTAGGCATGACATCAGCAGGGAGGCAATGGGGTGGTAAGTGGTATTCCTCGCACCGCCTTTGGAGGGAAGTGGTATTGGAGGAGGGGGCTCCGAACACGTCGAGCGCCTGACACGCGTCGTCGGTATGGCGAAAATACCACCCATCCCCTAGACGCTATCATTCAGCACTTAAGGGCTCCCGATATTGCCGAGAGCCGTTGGATCTGTCGACGATGATCGGATGGTCGGCGGGTGATGGAGGTGGCAGCGGTTTATCACTGGGGGACCCGGTGTAATATTTCGTGATTTGTAATGTTTTGCGGGGTGTATGGTAAGCTTTGGTTAAGTGGGGTTTGGGGGTATAATATGCGGGTTCGGCTATTTATTTAGCTAGAAGCTAAACAAGTCCCGACAGGGCATGTGGAGGGTTGTTATTGGACCCGGATGGACCAATAACTCCCGACAAAAATTTAAAATATAACTTATAGTTACCCAAAGGTCGGGGTATTAGATATTTATGGATTTTGTGTATTTTTACATAGTAAGGAAGGGGAAATATTCACATAGGAGCTATATAATAGTGTTAGTAGGTTAATATGACTATGTGGAATGGATATGTATGGACTAGGCTAAGTTTATAGAGTGAAAACTTAGGCATGGGGGGAATGAAAGGATACCAGGTTATGAAGTTTAGGAAACTTGGCAAAATGGAATAGAAACATTTTACACAAGAAATGTGGCTTGTTTTACCTAGGTGAAAACACAGTTTCACTTAGTTTTTTCCATGAAATGAAGTGGACTAAGGGCAGTGAGCAGATCTCATTGTCCTTGGGGGATGTTAGTAAGTGTTTTTTGGAAAAATGAGGAGGGAAATTAGTCATGCTCCATTTATTTTGTAACCACCTTGCCATATCACCTTATGGTATTTATGAGATGAAACCTGTTGCAATAGGACCAAATTGCCTATAAGCCTGCTTCTACAACATCAAAACTGCCTACCCAGCCTAGTACACCTAACATTTTGTCTTCATTTTCATTGGGTGTATTTGAACTAGCAAACCCTGATTCTTCTCTTTTCTTTTAGCTGCCCTCCTATCTAAGTCTACCCTTATCTCTTCCAGGGCTCAGATTAAGCTGTTGAGACCCTTTTCTTCTCTACCTAACTACTTGTCTGCCAAGCTTGCGTTGTTTGTACAGACCTTTATTCTCTATTCTAAGACAAGTAAATTCAAACATGATCTAGCCAGGATTAGACTATCTGGCTATTCATCAACTGTGGCAAGAATCAACCACCTGTACATAGTGAAATTCTACAAAATATGGAACTTTGCAGCATGGAAAGGATGAACATATTTGACACTTCTCCAGACAATCATGAAAAATGAAACCTATTGGTATAGGAAGCTAACAGTGGCTCCACTTGGAGATGGATTTTCCTAGTGAAAAGTCAAGAACAACAGGTTAAATGGCCTTATATTCAATTCTTGTTGTATTCTGAAATTTCTCCTTTGTTGTTTGCAAAATGGTTCCTCTACAATGTCTGTATTTCTCATGAACTCATTCCAATAATTGCAGCTTTGATTTGGGTACTCTATTTGATTATTCCTCATCATTTTCACAGCTCCCAAGTCTGCTTCTTTAGCTTCTTCTGATAGGCTTAAAATGCAATACCCAAAGGTGGCACATTTCCTTGCCTTTTCCTCAAAATTTGTTGTAACCTATTCCCTATCTCATCGCTGTAATAAACTACCGAAAGTAAACACTATTATGTACAAATTAAAGTACTGGTATTTTTAACAAAGTGGATCAAAATAATGCTTGAACATTCTTCCATTGACCGGTCCATCATCTGTCTCTGTACCATCCAGGCTTTTCAAAAAGTAGGTGTTGTTTCCTTGTACAGTCTGAATGATAAATGGTCCTCTCCATAAGAAATCAAATTTTCCATGTTTTCCCCTATCTTCTCTTCTGGAATCCCACTTTAAAACTTTATCCCCAATGAAGAAGTCCTCTGCTTTTGTTCTTTTATCAAATATCTTTTTAAGCTTTTCTTGTAGAACTTGAGCTCTGTGATAGACCTCTTCTCTTGTCTGCTGCAAGTGAATAGTTTGATTGATCCTTCTTTGAATATCATTAGGTTCTGCCTGTATCTCTTGTAGCAACTTTATCACTGGGATTCCCAAAGAAGAAGGGAATACTGCCTCCATTCCATAAACCAATTGATAGGGACTGGTCCCAATAGATCTCTTAGTGTTCAATATGTTTGCCCATAGTGCATTTACAAGCTTTTTATGCCAATTTTTCTTGTTTTCCTCCAAGAATTTCTTAATGATGTTGATCAAGCTCTTGTTGGAGGATTCAGCAAGGCCATTACCTTGAGGGTAATAGGTTGTATAATGTCCCAAGGTAATGTGGTATTTATGGCAGAAATTAATCATTCTCTTAGACTTAAAGGCAGCAACATTGTCTGTAATAATTTTCTCCGAGCAGCCAAACCTAGACAAGATGTTGGTCTCAAGGAATTACATGATTACTAAGTCATTGGCTTGCCTACAAGGGATGGCCTCTATCCACTTGGTAAAATAGTCTATAGCAGTCAAAATCCATTTTTGTTGGCTAGAGGATGAGGGGTGGATTTCCCCGGTGAAGTCTAAACCCCATTGTTGAAATGGTTTTCCAGTGGAAATGGGCTTGAGTGGCAGAGGCAGCAACTTTTTCTTGCCTTCAAAAATTTGGCATTTGTGGCAAGAAGTTACATATTTTTTCACATCAGCAAATAGGGTGGACCAATAAAATGCAGCCCTTAGGATTTTATCAGCAGTTGATTTCCAATATAAATGTCCACCACAATCCCCTGCATGAAATTCTTTAAGTACTTTGTCAATTTCTTCTTTGACTAGACAATTTAATAAAACACCTTCATGATTTTTCCAAAAGAAAGCATAATCTAAAATGCAAAACTTGGAAGCTTTCATTTTCAAAAATCTTTTCTTAGTTCTGGATAATCCTGGAGGAGCTTGTAGGTTTAATAATACAAAAGATATGTCAGAATACTAAGGTGATTGTAGAAAGGCTTGATTGATCTGTGGAGTCGCCATCTCCTACTCATTATCCAGTTGATTTATTTCAAGGGCTTGAAATTTAGTTTCAGTCATAAGTTTAGCTAGTCCTTGTCCTTTTATCAGTTTTGTTGGTTTAATTTTCTATCCATTTGCCAATTTTGCCTTCAATTCCTTCTTGGGTTAGGATGTCTTTGACAACAGTGTTGGGCACATAAGCAATCACATGAGAGTACAAGATGTAAACTCTAAAGTCCTTGATGGCCTTTACAAGTGCATATGCTTGTTTCTCCATGATTTGATATTTGAGTGGAGCATCTCTAAGGGATTTGTTGAAGAAGGCTATGGGTTTTTCACATCCCTGGTCATCCTTTTGAAGCAAAACAACAACAATTGTATGTTTTGATGCAAACGAGAATATGATAAAGTCCTTGTCAAAATTGGGGCTTGTGAGGACTGGTGTTTGAAACAAAGGCTTGCTTAGCCTCTATTGGCCACTTAACCCTGGAGTCTTTTTTGAGCATGTTGTTCAGCAATCTTATTAGCTCGACCAGATTTGGTATGAATCTTCTTAGAAAGTTGATCTTCCCCAAAAAGGCTTGTAGTTCTTTAATGTTTCTAGGGTGAGGGACTTGCAAGATAGCTTGTATTATGTCCAGATCAATTATAATGCCTTCTTTAGAGATGATATGGCCCTATAATTTTCCTTCTTCTAAGCCAAACAATGATTTCTTTGGATTTGGTGATATCCATATTTTCTGCAAATTAAGAATATTGCCTGAGATGATCTAGGTGTTTTTTATCTGATTTGGAGAAATTTGTAAGGTCATCTAAGTAAATGACTAAAAAGTCATGGATTTCTTTAGCAAAAGCAATATCCATGGCTCTTTGAAAAGTGACTCCTGCATTCTTCAATCCAAAAGGCATTTTCACATATTTGAATGTCCCCCCAAGGGGTTGTGAAAGCAGATTTATCTTGGTCATTCGGGTGCATTAGGATTTGATTGAAGCCTGAGAATCCATCTAGCAGTGATATCCTTGAAGCACCCACTACACTTTGCAAAATGTGATCCATTTTGGGTAAAGGGTAATTATCTTTTAAAGAGACTTTGTTCAAATTTGTCAAATCAACACACAGCCTAATCTCCCCTGTCTTATTTCTAGTGGGCACTAAATTTTAAACCCATTCTAAAAATCTGATTGGAGTTATAATTCTAGATTCATACATTCTCTTAACTTCTTTCTCAATCAAAGGGAGCAGCACAGGGTTGACCCTCCTAAGTTTCTGTTTGAAAGGTTTTTGGTTTTCTTTGAGAGGTATGGTGTGTTGGATGACTGCAGTGTCATAAGATTTTAGGTCCTCATAACTGCATGCAAAGACATCTTGAAATTCTTTGAATATTTTAATATACTTGAGTTTTTGGTCAGGAGGTAGAGCTTTGGATAATTTTATCATTTTGGGATTTTCTGCAGTTCCTAAATTACAGTCCTCAATTTCTGTGTTTAATGGCTGCATTTTAGGTTTCCTAGAGATGTCATTTGGGTCAAAAATGTCCTCTAAAGGAGTGAGGCCTATAGGTAGAAAACTATCCTTCAACTCAATGACTTCACATTCTGCTGCAATTTCATCCTCACCCTCTTTTTCATGAAGTTCCTGTAGATTTGTTTTGGTAAACTTAGTGGGATGTAGAATTTGGTTTGTTGTTTCAGCAGAGATATGTGTTTCAACTTTGTCTATTTGATTGCTTTCATCTATTGTGTTGGTATCCATTTTTGTGCTTGAGAAATCCTCTTTCAAAGTCAGGAAATTGTTGATTTGTGTGTCATTTTCAAACACTTTCCAGTTTTTGACATTATCTGGTACAGCAAGTCTATGTTTGATTTCGGCAGTGAATCGGTGATTGGGCTTAAATGGAAATTTTCAAGTGCTTGTAAAGGTTGCGAGACTATGAGCATGCAGATTTTGATTCCTTGGAATCTTGGTAAATTGGGATTCAAGAAAGGTGTTAAGAATTTCCATTGTAGCAGCTCTGTATGATCTTGGCCTAATATCATTTGTAATGAAATTACCCTTTATTTGTTGAATGATGAGGTCAAAATCTCCCAAAATTGAAATTCGAGCTACACCTAGGCTTTTGATCACTTTGAGCCCTAAGAGGAGGGCTTCATATTCGGCCATGTTGTTAGTGCATCTGAAATTCAATCTATATGCATGTCCCTCACCGTGGTCATCCTTCATATTGTGTATCCAAACCCCTGCCCCTGCTCCTAGCTTATTAACAGATCCATAAATCTCTAGATACCAGAGGTTTTCTTGATTTGAACTGGTATTAGGAGCTTTTTCAATTTGCTCAGCAGGCATAGTTGGATTTTCAGTCTCATGGGATTCCTCATGTGTGACTGTCAATTTATTGTTCTCCAAGATTTCTTGAATCTGAACTGTGGATTCTTTATCTAGGAATTCATCCTGACTTAAAGCCACAATTTTAACATCAGTTGGGGTTTGAATCTCGGTGTTGTACAAGATAAAAGAGTCCATGTCTGAATGCATAAAATAAATGGGAAATTTTTGGGGTTTTTCTTGACTACTTACCACATACTTCATCAAAGTTTCTTGGTATAGCCTCTTAGGCTGGCCGAAGACTGAGATGGTGGCATAAGACATGTCTAGTTGCAAAGATCCTTGTAGTTTGGCACCACAGGACCTAGATAACAGCATTCCATACTTAGGTGGAATATCAGCTACCACCACATCCATCAAAATTGTCTTGGCTGGATATTGGACTAATGACACACACAAATCCTTGATTAATCCTAGACACCGGAGCTAACTGGAATCAAAGGAAAATAGGTCTTTGTATGGCCTTGTGATATCTAGGTCCAACTTTTCCATAACAGATTTAGGCATCAGATTATGGGAGGATCCTGAATCAAACATTGCATTGTGAAGCACCTTGTCATGAATGTTTAAACTTACATAGAAGGGAGGGACCCCTCCATCTACTGATTTACCATTTGCTTCAGGGCCAAATATAAGTTCTGGTTGATCATCAAGGATATTCACTGAATCTTTGCTTTCTGAAATTTGTAATGATCTGCTGATTTGTTCTCTAAAAACTTCATGCCTAGCCAATTCAGATAATGGGATGGACACTTTTAACTTACTTATTTCAGCCTCCATATTAAAGGGTTTTTCTGTTTGTATTTTGACATTTTGGGCAGCAAGGTTGTGTTTTTCAACTAAGTTTTCAACAACTGCCTCTTTTACTAGAATGTTATGATGAGCTGGAGTTACTTGCACACCATCTTCCAAAGGTTCCTCTACAATTTCTCTGAGTGGAGAAACAGATGTAGGGCGTTGTTTTGATTTATCTTTGTCTGAAACATCTTCAATTGTTGGACTATTTGGATTGGAAGTTGATTTAGGGATAATTGGTATATGAGAGTCCTTGAGTTTGGTTTTGGTAGATTGCTTGATTGTCTTCTGCTTGGGATCATCAGGGATGTCTATTCTCCTACTTCTCAAGTTATACTGCTTGTGGACTTCATACACAGTTGTATCATACCCTTGCTTAAAATCAAAGGATTCCCCTGATTGCATTTGAAACTGAATAAGAGTATGAGCCTCTTGATCTTCTTGAGTTAGGAAAATTGGTTGTCCACTATTGAGACCCATTAGGTTAATGTGGGGTTCCTCTATTATTTCACTAGATGTGGAGGCTTCTGCATAGTTTTCTTGGAAGGGGGGCCTTATGTTTTGGTCTGGACCAACTTTTCCTACGTTGGGATTTTGATTTTTTCTAAAGTTAAAATTTCTTGCATTTTTGTTTGGTTGGCCTTCCCATGAAGATTTCCTCTAAATAGTTTCCACTCTATCTCCCAGCCTGTCCATGCCTTTAATGATTACATGAATTTTTTGTTCAAAGGCAGATGGTTCTTCTTTGAAAGTTTTTCTTCTTTCAGATCTAGCTTGATTTCATTTAGAAATCAGATTGGCTTCAACGCTCATAGCTATGCTCTGCATATCTTCAAGGCTAGGAGGAGATCTCTCCCTGAGCTGGTAAGCCATGTCTGAGTCAAATCCATCAGGGAATTTGATCAATGCTAAGTCTGGTGGTGGTCTAAGATTTATTGGAATAGCAAGGTAGGTATTGTTGAATCTGGCACAATAATCTTGGACACTTTCTTGTGGGCCTCTCTTCAAGTTCTCAAATTCTGTTAAGATGTGTAAAGGGTCTTTTTTCTTCTCCCATTTGTTTAGGAAAGTCTGATCAAGGGCATCTGGATTAGCTATTGTATTTGCAGGGAGTGACCTAAACCAGGTCCTTACATCACCGGTTAAGCTCTGGACAAAAATTTTCATCCTGACATCATCATCCTCAATCTCATAGTTTTCAAAATAGTCTGTCATCTTCTTGGTATGTTGTTGAGCAGTGTAAGAGCCAGTACCATCAAAATAGGTAATTTTGCCTTGATAATCCTGTGGAATAGCCCCTGGATTGGCAGGCAACTGCAGGGGAGCATAACGATTTTCCCTATTAGCAGGAAAAAGTGGGACAACTGGAAGCACGGGGATAACAGATGAGATAATTGTTGTGGATGGAGGAGTGGAAAAGAGGTTTTGGAATGATAAAGGTGAACTGGAAGAAGCTACAGCAATAGGAAGAAAGGCTTGAGATTTTACTGTAGTGAGTTGAGTTTGAATAGGTTTCTACTGAGGTCTTTCAAGATTTGAATCAGCAGAACTCTCTTGATTTTCAGGTTTCCTAAGGCTCTTAGGAATCAAATTTGGATTGTCAAAAATAGTTGGAGGATTCGGGTCTGGGTTTGACCTAGTGTAACGAGTTTTCTTCTTTGGAGCCAGCTTCTAAAGTATGTTCTGGGTATTTTCTGGTAATATTTGGAGGATACAAGTTTTGACAATATTTTGAAGGAATCTCCTGAAATGTAGGAGGAGTTGGGCTTTCCTTCAGGTAGGTTTGAAACAAGGATGGCCAAACAAATCTTTGAGACAACTGTTTAAAATCTAAAGCTAAACTGAGTTAGACTGAAGTAGCTTTTATTTACTCTTGTGATTGCATAGCAAACACAGTTTCAAAGGCTGTCTGGTTAACTTCAAGCTCCATCTATAGCTTTAGAGATTAGACAGTAGTAACGGGCATTCATTCATGTCCCCAGTGGAGTCGCCAATGATGTTAGCACTCAAGTTGTTCCCCAAAACTTGTGAAAATGGAATACGGCCGAGGTAACCACTAACCAATATTTTAGATGCAATTTCTAGCCAAATTGCATCTAGAGAGGGCTCACTCTTTATAATTTAACTTTGTTTTTGAAGTATTTTATGCTAGTTATGATGTGCAGAGTTTTGTTTTAAATTTGTTTGGTTGCTGATTTTAAACAGAGCTGGGATGCAAGTCTGAAACAGTTTATTCCATTGGGCAAATGGAGTCTATGAAGATGGACTGCTGAATGTGTTTCTGTGATAAAGGGCAATACTATAGAGCAAGATAATCAGTTTTGGAACAATATTGAAATCTAGAAATTGATGGAATGCAAGCTAGTGGGTGAAGGGCAGTCAAGAATCCTTCATTATGATGGCAGAGGGAAAGTGCATGAATATTATCAAGGAGCAGTAAAGAATTCCTTGGCAATTTTCAAAGTGAAAGAATCAGTAGAAACAGAAGCATCTAAGAATTCCTGTTTATCCTAATTCTGAAGAAAACATAAATAACAACAGGGATCGAACACAGAGTGTATTTAAACAAGTTCTGGGCTATTCTTTTTTCCTGTTACTAAGATTATGAAACATATATGAAATTTGCAAACATAGAAAGCAAAAAACACAGTTTAGAATAACTTATTGATCCATAGAAAGACACAGGAATTCTGTAGCAGAGCTCAGAACATCAAATCCAAATTCAAATGGTCCAGCAGCAGTGCACTTCAACAACCTTTGTATTAAAAAATCTCAGAGTTACAGCGTGGTCCAAAAAGGAAAATCACCAACCCTGAATACATTCCTTGGGGAGGTATTTATACAAAAAGAGAGTTACAAAATATATTGTGGATAAGATATGAAGCAATAACTTCCTTTACCTACTCTGACAGGGAAATAAATGTAGAAATAAATGTAGGAGTAATTGTGGTTGTGATGGTTGCTTTAACTGATAAGATATTTTTGACTTTTTAATTTCAGGAAGTCGGCTGGTAGCTGTGTCTCTACTTTGCATTCCTGCGTTGTTGTTCTGATCCTTTCGCCTGCTCTTGATTTTTCTTTAACGCATCCTAGTCCTCACTTGAGCTCCTTCCTCTATTGTTTTCATCTTTATTATATCTACCATGTGTCTTGTTATTTGACCAACTGTAGATAAATAGAAAAATCCAAATTACCTAGGTAAAATTTCCAGCATACTCTGCCACCATTGGTCTGTTGGCAACTGATGTCTTTGTATTTTTACAAGTGTTTCATCAGCCTCAGTATACCTATAGAAGTTAGGCTTGACTTCAGAAAAGATGATTTATTTCATGTTCAATATAAAACAAATTTTCCAATTTGTCATATAAACTATGTCTGGAGGGAGGTCCTGTGTCTTCTGAAGTGCTTGATGATGCAGTGATTTGATTTGCAACATAAGTGTTTACCCTGTGAGCATATTGTTGATGTGATAACAGTGTTTGATTGCTGGTTAGTAAACTGGGTAGACCCTTCTGTTGCAAGACTGTGAACTTCTCTGTGAAGGCATTAATCTCCATCTGCATCTCTTGGCAATTCCTTTCCAAATTCTGTACAAAATTCCTCATTGTTAGCACCTTCTTCACTGTCAAAATGGTTCTTGTTCTGTCCGAGATCTCCAAAGCTGCTAGTTGTTCTTTAGTATGGGTATTCAAAAAATGGATCAATCTATTGGCCTGCTCAGGCATATTTCCCAATGATGCCCTGGCCCTTTTAATTTCCACTTGGGCCCTTTCTATCAATTCTATTTGTTCATCGATTGTTTGAATTGATTGCCATTGGTCAGTAATAGACTGGCCAATCTTGGTCCACAAAATCATTTTGATGTCTGCTAGAGGTCTATGCAAGGTGAGATCCTTTTCCAATGTTTTCACCTTGTTCTCAAAGGCCTTTACCTCTCTGGTCTTTTCTACCACTGTTATTTTTGACTTGTCATAGCTCACCTCTAGTTTGGCCAGTTTTTCTTTTGCCTCTTTGAGCTTCTAGCTCTTTTACTGCTTTCATCATTTCTTCCATCCTCATGCTAGTCTCTGGCTCTATTGTTGCTATTGAAGCATCTATAGTTGTTGTACCTGTTGTTGATGTTGGCTCAGTGGGAGGGATTGTTGTTGTGACTGTGGGGGGAGCAGAGATAATTGTTGGAGTTGTTTCAGGTGGCTGGGAGGTCGACTCTCCCTACTTGGCTTGCAATGCTTTCTCTATTTGAATTAGCCTTTGATTCATCCTCATCAACAAATTCATTACATCTTCTTTTGCCTTTTCCTGTGCCAGTTCTGTTGTTTGTGGATTCATGGTGACCGGCAGCTTCAATTGCTTCCTAAGGGCAGTAATATCTTCCTCCTTCTTCTTTATCAGTGCTTTTATGCCCTTTGCATCCTTGGGATCATGTCCCAGCTCAATAATTATCTCTTATAGAGTCTTTATTCTGTTGTCTTTGGCTAAAGAAGAGATCTTCTCCAAATCCACTTGGGCAGATGTATTACTTAATGACTCTTTCAATTGGTGGGCCAATATTGCCTTGTCTGCCAATGTAGCATAGACCATTTCACCAGTTTGTTTGTGCAATTCTATCTTGCCCATTGGGTGTATATCTTTGGCAAGGACCTCTAGATTGGTCCTTATGTAGTCAGCTGCAGACTGTGGTTATTGAACCTTAGGCTTAAAATGAGTTAAGATCATTTTCTCCTCCTTAATGTCATATGCTGCCATTAATCTTTGCTATTTGGAGGGTGTCATTTTGAGAAATTGATCATAAAGTTGAATTCTCAATGACTCATTTTGGGCCTTGATTTCCATGAATGTTTGTTTAATATCAGATCGTTTCTTAATTTGCGACCTTGAGGAGGAAACTTCCATACCATGCTGCCTCTCCATTTCTTGCCTGTGAGACCTGGTGGATATTTGTTGGTTGATGGCCCTCTCTCCTCTTGTGCTTTCTGTGATTTCTTCAACAATGTCCTCTTCAGGTAGAGGATCTACCCTTTGTCTTTTGGCCTCTGGATGTTCTGTTGATCCACTTGCAGGTGTGGTCTCTTCTCGATCTCTTTTCTTACTTATTTCCTCAGGAAGAGGAGTCTGCAGTGCTGGTACTTCTAGTGCTTCTGCCTGTAGTGAAGGGGCTTGCCCTTGACTGTGTTCCTTTGAGGTAGTTGGTTGTTCTTCCATTATTTCTTGCTCTGTAACTACTATTTCCTTGCCCTTTGTTGTTCCTGCTGTTGGTGTAGTCCTTTCTTGGGCAACTTGTTGTGAAATTGTAGCAGTTGATGAGCCTTCCCCAATTTGTTGTGGTATTTTGAAGGACACCTGCCCAAAAGAATCTAAGTCAAGAGTTTTTTCTAGATTTTTCATAGTTTGTTCCATTTTCTCTTCCTTAGTGAGCTATTCAACTAGCGTGCCCTCCACCCACTCATCTTGGTTGGCAAATTGTTATATTTCAGGGATGTTACGATGTTCATAGGGTGCCAGACTATATTTTATCCTTCTTGCATTGATGAAGTCGTTTGGGTCATAGGGTACCCACCAAAATCTTCTCTTGAGTCTGAGTGTTTGACCCAATATTTCATCAGCATCCTTCCATCCCTCTTTTTTTTTCATGACATATGGGCCTAACTGGTCTCTCAGTTTCAATTGAGCCTTTTTCTTTGTGCTATGGAAGTGAGTCAAATCTAATTGATGAATTGCCTGAAATATTCCAAGGCAAACAGTCTCATTGGCACATATCTTGGCAACCTGTAGGGGCATAGCTCACAGCCATATATCCTGATAATAGTGTGATTCTGGTAAAGGTACCAGTCACCTATTTTATAGTTTTTGGAGAGCTGTAATATCTTTTGCATATCATATGTCAGTCTAGGAGGAGGAGTTCTCATCAGGAGAGAAGAGACTAGGTATACAAACATATCAATAAACTCACAATAAGAGTAGGGAGAGTTGCAGACTTCATGAAAGATTGAAGTCCAAAAAATAACAGACCTCTTTTCCCCTTTATGGTCCAATTTTCTAATGGGAAATTGGAAACTATCTAGCTGATAATATAAGAACATATGATAGATATAGGATGAATACTTAAGACTCCCTCCCTATCTATATTCAACAATTGGTCATGTATCTTGTTGGCAATGAATTTGGCATAGTTGTATTTGACAGCAGGGGGCTGCCCTAGGGTAAATATAGACATTATAACCAATATAGTTTCATCAATATGTTCACTTGTCTTGAACCCCAGAACAAAAGATATCATATCAACAACTAATCTACCCACCTCATTGAAAGATGCATAGTGAAAAGGAGGTGGCTCCCTAGGCTGGCGATCTGCTCTCATAAATACTTGGGAAATTCAGGTTATCTCTAAGTTGGAGAGTTTGCGACCTTCATCAAGCAAGAATTTCATAGTAAAAGGAAACTGGAGTTGAGTTGGTTTGAATTTTAGCATTTGATTTATGGAATCAGGAGTTATATGAAAGAGGATAGTTCCAGATGGAGTTTTGACTGCCCTTTGAGTTGGCTCATAGTTCTCACAGCAGAGGTGAATTATCTTTGGGAAAATATTGACAGAGGGGAGGTAGTATATGGGTAGATTTGATTCCCATATGCCATAAACATCATTTTGGCTTAAGTAATTGTTTCTGAGCTCACAGAATGCTTGCAGATGGTTTTGGTAGCCTACTAAGTCTTGGATTAGATAGTCTTTATCAGCTAAAGGCAGATGTTCTAATTCCTTGTGGGGTGCATTAAGAGGAGTGATATTCAAGGCTATTGGACCTTCCATAGCTCAATTATTTTGCTTTTAAAATTGGAATTTTTTGGCTCTGTGTAAGCAAAAGAGGAAAAACAATAGCTCTGTGGACTTTCTTCGGGAATTTCACCATGAAATTGGTTTGTTGGCTTGTATTTAGCTCCGTGGACAGAAATTAGATGGAGAGACAGAACTTGTGGGATTCTTTGGCAAAATGGGCAACAATAGTGGGCAAAAAGGAAGTTTTCGGGGTTTCTCAGAGAATTTGCAAGGCCGAACAAGCTTAATTTTAGCTCAGTGTTCAGATTTATGGTGAATTTTGGCAAGACAGAGGTTATGGTGGGTAACACAATGTTTTTTATTCAAATTCTGAATTCTGTGGGCAATTTTATAGCGAAAACCAACGAAAAACAGGGTTCGGGAGTAAATTGGTGTAAATACCTGTTTTAACGGCAGAATGGTCGATTTGCAGGCGACAAGACGAGCCGAGGGGCCGAGCTATGGAGTAAAAACTGCTGGGTGGCGGAATGTATGGTTGAATTTTTGTTTTGGACGTAAATCGGCATGCATAAGACGCGTAGAGGAAACAAACACAAATGGGTAAAAATAACATTTTCACCTATTTTTAACCAAATTTTTGACTTTCGCGGGTTTTGGTGTTCTTTTGTCTGATGACATCAGCATGATGTAATTTTGTCGAGTAACGAGGTATGAAAGATGACATGTCAACTGACGTGGCAGGTGACACGGTGCTAACGTGGGCAGATGACAGGGACATGACGTGGCGGACAGATGGGCGGCAATGAGGGTGACATCATCAGATGACGTAGGCATGACGTCAACGGGGAGGTAGTGGGGTGGTAAGCGATATTCCCCGCACCACCTTTCGAGGGAAGTGGTATTGGAGGTGGGGGCTCCGAACACGCCGGGCGCCTAACACGCGTCCTCGGTACGGCGGAAATATCACCCATCCCCCGGATGCTATCATTCGGCACTTAAGGGCTCCCGATATTGCCGACAGTCGTTGGATCTGTCGACGATGATCGGACGGTCGGCGGGTGATGGAGGTGGTGACGGTTTATCACTGGGGGACTCACTGTAATATTTCGCGATTTGTAATGTTTTCCGGGGTGTATGGTAAACTTTGGTTAAGTGGGGTTTGGGGGTATAATATGCGGGTTCAGCTATTTATTTAGCCAAAAGCTAAACAAGTCCCGACAAGGCGCGTGGAGGGTTGTTATTGCCCCCGAATGGACCAATAACTCTCGAAAAAAATTTAAAATATAGCTTATAGTTACCCAAAGGTCGGGGTATTAGATATTTAGGGATTTTGTGTATTTTTACATAGTAAGGAAGGGGAAATATTCACATAAGAGCTATATAATAGTGTTAGTAGGTTAATATGGCTATGTGGAATGGATATGTATGGATTAGGCTAAGTTTATAGAGTGAAAACTTAGGCATGGGGGGAATGAAAGGATACCCGGTTATGAAGTTTAGGAAACTTGGCAAAATGGAATAGAAACATTTTACACAAGAAATGTGGCTTGCTTTACCTAGGTGAAAACACAGTTTCACTTAGTTTTTTCCATGAAATGAAGTGGACTAAGGGCAGTGAGCATATCTCATTGTCCTTGGGGGGATGTTAGTAAGTGTTTTTTGGAAAAATGAGGAGGGAAATTAGTCATGCTCCATTTATTTTGTAACCAACTTGCCATAGCACCTTATGGTATTTATGAGATGAAACCTGTTGCAATGGGACCAAATTGCCCATAAGCCTACCTCTACAACATCAAAATTGTCTACCCAACCTGGTACACTTAACATTTTTTCTTCATTTTCATTGGGTGCATTTGAACTAGCAAACCCTGATTCTTCTATTTTCTTTTAGATTCCCTCCTATCTAAGTCTACCCTTATCTCTTCCAGGGCTCAGATTAAGCTGTTGAGACCCTTTGCTTCTCTACCTAACTACTTGTCTACCAAGCTTGAGCTGTTTGTACAAACCTTTATTCTCTATTCTAATACAAGTAAATTCAAACATGATCTAGCCAGGATTAGACTGTCTGGCTATTCATCAACTGTGGCAAGATTCAACCACCTGTACATAGTGAAATTCTACAAAATATGGAACTTTTCAGCATGGAAAGGATGAACATATTTGGCACTTCTCCAGTCAATCATGAAAAATTAAACCTATTGGTATAGGAAGCTAACAACAAGTATAGAAAATATGTGATAAACTTAAAAAATTTCCACAAGAATATCTTCAGTCAATCTCAAGAAACCAACTTCAAGCAAAATTTCACCTCCACAAGAAATTCGTACCATAGAGATCACATTGCGGCCAAGTAGAAAATACAAGGAGCTAATGCACACTTCTTAAGAGAGGACAATGTGATGAATGAATGATGGCAAAAGTAAAATGAGACCTCCCTTTATCTATATGAGGACAAACAAATCTCATTTTCATAATTTTAGAAACAAAAACCATAAAGGATTACTTAATTATTTAACAAGATTAGAAGGTCACAAGTTGATATAAAACAACTGAAAACATATAAAAACACCAAAAATATCCCAAAAATTACCAAGATCAATCAGTGCTCCTCACTTCAAGAAATCCTCAAAATGCATGGGTACATCTTTGATGAGTGCCTCCTCAACCATCATGTCATCCATAAAGAGGCCCATGTTACCCTTTTGGTGCTTATGGAGGTGGTGTGACATGATGCAATGCAATTTTTAGGGTCTGAGGAGAATATGCAAGCCTTCCCAAGTCAAAAAATCCTCATCTAGGCTATGGATAAGCAACATCCATCAAACAAGGTCAAGGCCAACTTGAGGTTGTCCTGGGTCCATTTAATCACACCACTAAGTAGTCCAATGCTTAGTGTTTAGCATCTGAGGGTATATGAAGGGATGTAGTACCATATGGAATCATCTCAAATCCGAACACTCATCTCTAGGGGGGAAATTTTGAAGCATTAGAGTCACAAATGCTCTCAAAATAGGGAAAAACATCCTGTATAGTGGTTTTGAAGAGGGTTAAGTCCATTCCTCAAGGAATATCTACTATTGTGATAACACTACCTAACACAAACCTGTCAATATTAAGTGAGATAATAATCATTAGGGACAAAAACCATTAGAGCATCATAGTGGACCATACCCAATGCAAAGGGCACATGAATACTTGACACAAAACTCACCTTCAAATGTCTGACTAGACTAGGACTTGTAAAAAAGTTACATCATTTATGTTAGGGATGCTTAGGTCAACAACCCTATTAGGTGTTTCGAGCCCCCAAGGGGAGTAACAAGTCCTAGGCTAACCCATCAATCCATAGGTGTACATGAGAATGATGGTGACAGAGTATGAGAGACTTCAAGGTAAGTGCCACAACCATGCATCCAACTAATGGGGGTCGAACAACTTGATTGTATTGATGTAGGGAAGGATCAATGGTGGTGGTATCAGTCACCCCTTTCATTGGCTTTCCTTTTACACCCCTTTCGTGCACCTTTTGTTTTAATGATTTGCTTTATTTGGTGCATAACTTAGGAGCCCAATATTTCTCTTATAACTTTACAATACCCCTTCAATATGCAACAATTTCTTTCTCATTAAAGATGGTATTTTCAAGAGTTCCTTTCTTTAAATTAAGCATCAAATGCTTGAGGAATTGGGTAATAGTTATAAAGAGGGTAGAGCTCATGTTAGGTTTTTATCCACATGCTAAATATTGTCCTAACCATATTTTGCATTTTACATTTTATTTCATTGTGGATTTATATGCTTTTAACTTTATTTTAGTTGCATCAACCTCCAGAACCAAGTTTCTGGAGCCTAACTCAAGGATGTGGATTAAAGGTGCTAATCCCAATGACCAATGACTACCAACCCAAAGAATGTAGATGGATAACTGGGAGAGATGGAAAGTGATAAGTGTGGATTACCCTGGACACGCTACATCAATCAATGTCTCCCTAGTAGTGCCCTTCCTAAACCCTAAGGCCTCAAAGGAGGTCCTTCTAGCCTAGAGTCAAACATAGACCTTGTAGGTGAAGTATGGGAACAAGAATGCAATCGAGATTAGTCAATCATCCAATTTTTCCAGTGATCCATTATAAAATTCACATAACACTAAATGAAAGCACATGATTGTGAGAATTCTTAAAGTAATTTTCAATAGATGACCCACCTTACTTCAAAGAAATTCCAAATGAGAGAGATATATTTGGACTAATAGGTGGAGAATCCCAACATAATAGTATGCATTAACCATCATGGGTTTTTGGATGGATAGTTGTCAAATGAGAAGAAAAGTTTTCTAAATTTCTCCTAAGGGTTACCTAGATAAAATGTGTGAGTTTAAGGAGAAACATCATGGACAAATAGAACCAAGATTTCCAAAGGCAGTAATGACTTGTAGTGGGGAGGATGTAACACCCCCAAAGCTTGAGGTAAAATCATACCCAAGAGACCCATGATATCACAAGTCACCTCCCTAGTCGAGACGAGCACTTAAAGTTCTTGGTACACTTAATAGACAAGTTTTGGGCACCAAGTCAAATTATGATGGGCGAGACACATGAAATGGGTGTGCCCAAGACATTTGGTTGAGACCTCGTACAAGCCAATGGGGTGAGAGACCCAACTTTGGGATTTCCACTATCATGTGGGCACGATTATAAAAATTTGATTAGGGGCACAATTGACATGATGGCATGATCGACTTAACATCATGTGATGAGGTTGTTCAATTGGATTGAGTTGGCATGATGTGATGGGAACATTGGCTAAAACTAATGAAGGAACAAGCTCAAGGAAGCATACATGATCAACACATTGGATGGTATGAGAAACGACACAAAAAGGTGAAGATACATGCCTCCCAATTATTGCATCGATTGGAGAGGTCACATGTAGAGTTTGGTGGAGGTAGGCAGACACTAGAAAAAAGTCACAAACATAATCTATGATCAAGACAAAGCAGGCAAGTGGTGAATCAAGATCACAAAATGAAGGCAGAGAAGAATTCAACACGAGTCTAGTGTATCTTGTGCCCTGCTCGATAAGGCAAGGGCATTCGGGCTTGGGTTCTTGGGGAAAAATCCATAGGTCACCAAAGTGTTTCACGAATGCTATCACAATCCAAATTCTAGGGATGAAATTTAGGGTTTCTAAACACCAAAATTTTAGGGATTGTAACAGAAATTTGGGGTTTAGCCAAGTGAGGCAATGTGGTGGTTTAGGCAAGTTTTTCCTTCATGTAAAATATCCAAGGAGTTTTTCATTGTAAAAATTTGTCATTGTTTATATGATGATTACGATATTAGGTTGGTGAGCCACCCATATTATAGGTTTCTCTTGCACGTGTTTTGGATTTGCAATTGTACATGTATTGAAAATTTTCTAAGTATAATCGCGCACACTTAACTTGATAAAATATGAGTAATCATAGTCCAAGTTCAAGTACACCCAAGTTGGGAAAGCCGTTGGAAAGAGAGATTGTTGGTTATGTAAAACTAAATTATGTCCTGGAGGCTGGGTCATGACATAATTTGCTAGTGGCATGACACTTATAGTCTCATGAAACTTTTTTAAAATTTATACCCCATATTATCATGGTTCTTATATTTTGGCATATGGGTCCACTTGGGGAATACAATGCACTAAACTCTCTATCTTGAAAGCAAGAATGAGATTCAAAGTATGCCCTTAATTTCCAAGCAAAAGGCCTAGTAAGGTTCACGGGTTCAATCCAGGGATTGACTATATGGAACTTGGCATGGAATGAAACAAAAACCATACAACAATATAGATTTTGGGAAATAAGAAACAGAAAGGATGTTTTATTCTGGGAGAATTCCTAGCAACAACAACTAAAATTAAATAGACCAGAATGGCAGGCACTACAGGTATTCAAAGAGAGACAGGGGCATAGGGAAGTCCACCAATTCTAGGCTTAAGGATTGGAAAATAACAAATGGAGGAGATGGAACCTAAACATCCTTCGTCTAGAAAATCTGAGTGATTCAGGTATCCAAGATATTACAGAGGTACTCGACAAAAGAGAAATCCCGATGAATGATGACCAGGACCAACTCCGACGGGGGCAGAGAGAAGGGAGAGAGTTCAACTTGAAGGAAGCCAAGGCTTACCTCAGAGTTGAACATCTCAAAGTTAATGACCCATCATGGAGTAAATTTTGGGTGGCCTCTCACTGGGTGAAAAATAAAACCTTCTTATGGTTAATTCTGCATAGGAAGTTGTTAACCTGGGAGAATTTTGTTAAGGGATGATTGTGTAGAAATTTTGAATAATTTAACACATATTCAATGGACATTATCCTGATCATGTACTATTGCGGAAAACATACACAATACATAAGCTCCTCTACGTTGATCATCAATATAGTAGCATCAATAACAATAAAACATCAAGAGCATTCACACATTAACACAGTATGTATCCCGGGGAAAGCATCTCGCTAAAAATCCCAACTATTTGTATATTAATTATTGAGTCATGTAACATTACAAAGTACAATGCTTATCACAAGCAATCCAGTACCAGCTCCACCTGTTACACACAATACAGCTCAGATCTGAATCAATCACTGGCTCAAATCTCTTCTGTTGCTTGCCTGCCTCCGCTGCTCAATACCTGCACAATAACCGGTGATAATTCCAAGGCAGCCACGTCTTTCCTTGGCTAAATCACGTATTTCCAAGCTACAATGTGGGCAAACTCATTGGCATACTCAATCCCTGATTTGTGCAAGATCTGGTGCACAACTATAGTCACAACTGATAGCAATCTGATTCTCTAACACCTGTCCCTGCTGAACTGAACATGCACTGACATGCAACTGAGTTAACTGATGTATTCATTAGTTGTATTATGAGTTAATAACTTGTGAATTAATTAATAACTAATTCACGCAACTCATCTCTAGTCTATTTGCCAGTTAGACTAAATACAACCAGTTTAACAAAGCTAAACTGAACACAACTCCATCAACTGCACCTCCAGTCCACTAAACTCAACTCACTTGAGTTCTAACTGAAGTCATGCATGCAAATATTCAACTAACCCATAAGAAACACGTATTTCCTTCATGCAATTGCATGTGCCACATCCGTAGCTCGAACTGAAGTGCTCCAAGAGAATAAGATTAAGTTTATAGTCCAAATATTATTGTGAGATAATAATATTTGACTTTTCTATTTTTGAACTGGCAGTCTAAAAATAGACTCTGATCACTCCGCTGTGATCCAAAAATAGAAGTCCATCTATTTTTCCCAACATGATCAATCATCCATAAACAACAACCTGCAATCCATAGACATGATCCATATGTCTAAAAATAGACATAGTCTAAAAATAGACTTGCGCCAAAAATAGCCTGCGGGCCCACTTAATGAAGGCGACTCTTTTCACTAAGCTCCATCATCTTGTTGCAATCTCAACACTCCCTCTCGACAAGATATGGATTATCAGCAACCCCTATCCTGCCTCGGTGGTACTCGAATTTGCTCCTGGTGAAAGCCTTCGTCAGAATATCAGCATCCTGATCCTCCGTTGGAATGTACGAAAGTCTCCTTGCACATCCTTAATTCTATTTTCAACTAGGATATGAATGAAAGGTACAAATTGTAAGATGCAAAATATTTCATTGAGGATTTGTAGTGTAAATCCGCTTAAGATTGTTGTCCTACGTTAAATATGATTCTACTTCTAATCTAGAAATTGTATCTAGTATTAATTTAAGTTTTTGGATATGAAGATGATTTTATCTCATAATAATTTAAATAAAATAAGGACTTTTAAGATTTTGGATATGAAGATTATTTTATTTCATAATAATTTAAATAGAATAAGAACACTTAGCTAGAATTTATTTTAATATAATTTTGAATAAGGACAATTTAATAATTTAAAATAAAAAAAAATAATATCAAAATTGTAGTGTAAGGAAATCATTTTTAAAGTGTTAATATTTATAAGACTAGTTGTTGTAGTTGATACAACAACACCTAAAATTTACCCTGCTACCAAATTTTGGGTGCCCCCTTTGCTTTTCAAGGTTTCAATGCTTATGACTATCTCATTTGACCTAGCTGTCAACTAAGGGTATGACAAATTATGTTTTACAAGGTGCATCTTACATGCTCATATTCTTCTTTGTCTTTGTTCTCACTTTATCCAATATATCATGGTTCATGAGTTTATTACCTCCATAATGCATTCTCAAGTGTCATTAGGTCCATGCTATGTTGTACAAGCTATAGGCATGAATATCGTATGTTAGCCTTGTTTTACCTTCAATTCTAGTTCCCATAATGGTTTGAATTGGTTTATACTCTCACCAATGCATTATACACTGTCAAGATGCTACTCCATTCACATGCTCTTTAGTTTCTCACTATCATGACATGCATTACAATTCATAAACCATGAATGTATATTTCCTTGCTAAAAATGACATCCTTATTTCACCTTGGTCCATTGAATTATGGTTTAGGGACTTTTATAACATTAGTGTGTTGCCTCGATCATTATCCTATAAGGCTCATCTTATTAACATTTAATGACATAGTCAATTATATTAGTAGTGTCATCATGAGGGAAGGTGAATTGTGCATTAATCCCTTTTCATATGCTCTTTAAAAAAGCTTATTTATGTATATAAAATTAATTCTCCAAAGCTCTACCTTTCATATTGTATATAGTGGTTACAAGAGAAACCTTTGGAGTATCTTAACATTTGGATTTACCAAATTACTTACAATATTATCTCACTTTGCAAAACTCCATTCACTTGAGTAAATCTCCAATCATCTTTTATATTGTACACTTAACGTTTTAGCATCAAACTTTGTGAAAACTCATTTGATGCTACATAATCTCTCTAATCTATAATGTATTATGGTATGCAGGGTGAGTAGAAGTGGGATATATCCAACAGTGCAATAACAACAACGGTCTCAATGTTAAAACAATATATTAAAACTATATATTAGGATTAGTGCATTGAAAGGACAGTCAGCTCGTTCGAAAACGAAACAAAGGATAAGGATGTGATTGATAAAGAATACGATGTGCACCAAGCCAAATGGAGATTGCGCTGAATGCAAGGAATGCACAGTGCGCTAGACTAAAATGAAAAGTGCACACGCCGAAAGCATTGTGATAATGCATAGGGTATATCAACTGCTACCAAAAGTGTGATGGGGGTGATAATAAAACAAAAGGCGTCTAGAAAATGCAAATTCCATGTGCAAAACTATGAATATAATAGAAGTGAAAACATCCAAAAGGCTACATGGAACCATGTGGAACGCATTGAAAAGTGAAACTAGCCTGTGGTGCATGGGAGTGATGCAATGAGTTTCACACTCAAAGAATGCAGTGATGTTATATATATCTTGCGTTGAATGAGTATTTAAGCAACCTTGAATAAGACAAACTCCATGATAATGCGTCATAATGAAAGGGCCAACTCCATATGAGATATCCCGTACCAAGTAATGATAAGGGGTGCATATCATAATATAGAGCATTACATGGTAGCGAGCAATATAAATACGTTGCTACTAAGGCAAAAAGGGCGGGGCCTGACCAGTAAGTAAGACGCATTGACAAAGGGTAATGTACATTGTTTAAATGGATACATTACATCGTGTAATGTGAATGATACCAAGAGTGCTATGGGGATACATGCATTAGAAAAGAATGAGGGGAATGAGGTGGAGCATAACAAAATAATGCACACCACACATCGCAATAATCTTTAATGCATCGCAAAGGGTGGCACTACAAATGGTACTTACATGTAGAGTGATCTTAAGCATTATAAAACCCACATTGCAAGGAATGTAGTAAACCCTGGACATTATAAGTGTGTGTTGCTATTGTCCCATAATGAAGGGCACAATAACATCACACAAGAACATCGTAACCCAAGCTCCCACAACATATAAGTAAGTAATGGTAGGTGTAGTGAAATTTCGTGCAATAAAGAGGCATAAGAAATGCACCATTTGATACAGGTGAAATATATATTAGTTTTTGTTTCTTCTCGTAGTTACTCTAATGGCGTGGATGGAGTTGGAATTATGGAGGAGGGTGAAACTATAGTATTCCCACCAGCGACAGAGCATTTCTATTTTTCCCTTGCTCGACTGGAAAATGCTTAACCAAAAAGTGTCCCCCCATGGAAAGCAATTGAAATCCGCTAGCTCCTCTCTATTACAGTTTGGGTGTGCTTCCATCCCATGTATTTTGGATTCAGTCAAATGTGCAGCAAATAGAATCAGTGAAACAGACAACTCCTTAATCGTGTGCTTTCGAGGGGATTCATTGGGTTCACTTTGGAACGCAACTCTACAGGTTTACTTTCATTTTTTTAAGCTATTAATTAATAACCGAGTTAGAAAATGATATAACTATGTGTTCCTTTTTGTTTGGACAAATCTATGTAATACTATATACATGATAGTGTTTTTAATTGCTTTAATTTATAAATAATCAAATTAAAATAGGTTAACCACAAAAAAATTATGGATTTATTTACTTATTATTATTATTATTATTATTTTTTTTAATTTAAGAAATTATTGTATTAATTTTATAAGATCTATAATGTTGATTTTTTTAGGTATTGAATTTTACGAATCAAATTTGAATTCAAATTTGGTAACTATGCTTGAAGTGACTATTAATAAGCATTTAATTATGTATAGAAGGACCTTTAGAGTGCATGTAGTGATTGTTATATGCAGTGTGAGGAAAGACAAGATAGTGCGACTAAGTGAATAAATATTGCATGCTAATGATAATACATATGTCACCAAAGAATGTGATAACAATGTGCAGAAGAATGGAACAATGTTGTGTTGATGATGATGATGATGGTTAACGTCCACTGAGACCAAATTGGTCTATTGGACCTATACTTTCTTAATTTCTAATTGTCTGGCTCCTTGTCTTTCTTGGCGAGATTGGTGATGTAGCTTTCCTTTTTTTCTCTACAGTCTTCCAACTTTCTTTATCTTGCATCTCCTTCATCTCTTCTGGTTCTTGGGACATTGGTGTCTTAGCTTCGCGATCTATTGTGTTCGTCCTTTTGGAGATAGTCGGAGAAGAAGTTTGGTCTAGGAGATCTCTTTTGCTGTTAAATGAAGATTTATTTTCCGCGTTATTCGAAACCGCATAACTGTCGATGCTTGAGGGGTTGTTAAGTTCACCTTTTTGTTGTTGGGCAGGGCTTTCCCCCTGCTCGTCTTGAAAATTGTTTCTATCTTGCCCGATTGCTTGTGATTCAGAGTTTTCTCGAGAGTATTCTTCTTGGGTGACAGTGTAGTGTTCTTTTTGTGCTCCTTCCCACCATGTAGATCTGTGGTGATTTTTTCTAGCAGAATTTCTCTCGGAAGCTTTTGGGCAATTTTTTGCAAGGTGGCCTGTCTCAAAGCAAGATCGACATCTGAAGAGGACACTTTCATATGAAATGTTGCGCATATGATATGTTATTCAAGATGATGAATAGACACATACAAAATTGTATCCATGATATAAGGAAGACAATATTTATCAAAGCATATGAAGGTTAAAGGGGAAACACAATGTCTCTTTAAGCAAGATTGTGCAAATTCTCATGGACATATGTCGAAGTTGCATAAAATCAAAGTTTGAAGAAATGTCCAAACATGCCAATGTAATTGTACCACATGATGAGTTGCATTTGAAATGATACCATGAAGTTTCATTGGCAAGAGCGCTTAATACAATTTGAACTATTGAATAACTATGTGATAGAGCAAGTACGCATATAAAGGCTATGACTAATATGAGGTCGGTTCATCTTCAAATAGAGAAAAGTGTAGTAAAGAAGGACCTAAGTTAATTGGAAGGTCATAACCTTTGAAGAAATTAAAACATGAAGTATATATGTTAAGCACGAGAACTATAGGACATTTTTAACAATGAAGACATACGAAGACCTACATGGAATCATGGATAATGCACTAAAATATGTGACTAATAAATAGTGTTTTTGAAATATATGATCAATGGTGCATTGAAAAGAGCAACTAATCTTGCTATAGTAAGAGAATGTGATAAGTAGCATGTACAAAGAAGCGTTGAGCAATATTTGCATAAAGATTCATTACTATATGTTGAGGAACTGAGTTGAAAATATGCGACAAAAGGCAATTCTCTAACACTAGTGGGTAAGGAACTAAATCACAAGTGCAAGATATAAGGGTAGAAGTGAGGCAGTGTAGAATTAAGTGCGACAATGTGCTACAAAGACAAAGCATTCGAAGATCATTCTAGGGTTGCACACGAACCATTAAAGGAAAGGAATTGATAACCATGCCACAAGGGTGAAAGAAAATTAAGCCAAGAAATTTGTTACATCAATATTTTAGGGGTTATGAACTTTTCTTTTCTTCTCAATATTAATTATCTCAATTAAATATTATTTGTGCTAGTTCTTCTTATCCTCTTAAAGCATGCTCATAATGTACTCTTATTTATGGTTACATTTTTTACAGGATTGGAATTGCAACATGTTGGAGGCATGATCAAATTTGGTGACAATCGTTGAATAGTCAGCCCAACACTAAGGTGATCCTTGGGCACAACAAAGGTGTGGCCAAGTTACCACATCCAAAGCAAACTAAATTTCTAATTATTATGATGAAAATACATTATTTTGTCATTAATGCAAAAATATGGGAATTGTGGAAAAGGACAAAAGGGGTAATATCAAAGGTCACATAGAAGCCCTAAAGTCATGGTGGAAATATAGAAGTCCTTGGATAGCCCAAGAGTCAATTGGAAGTCAAAAGGTCATGAGGGAGTCCAAAGGTCATAGGAGGAGGTGGGAGGTCACCCTCCTCATTTCTATAAATGTAACCTCATGCCTCAAGCAAAAGGAATTTTAGCACTTAAGCTAGGCTAGTAATAGGATTAATATTTTGTTCTTGAGGGGTTGAAATCATTCTCTCTTGGTGTCCCATAGGTGGAGGGATTGTGAGGCTAGTGCTATGTTATGAAGATGATATGAATTTCTATTGTCACGCTATTGGGTTTTGGTGAGCTTGTTGTATATGTATTTGAATGGGAAACGATATTAATTGAGAGTAGGGAAATTTTTAAGAACCACCCTAAATTTATATGTATAATAAATGGGCTAATCCCCATGATACATAGGAAAAATGTGAGGCGATTTTATCAATAATATAATATGTATATATAATTTTTTTGGTGAATCTCTCACCAAATTACATTATCTTGTACAGTGATGGAGAATCTTTCACTAAATTATAAAATGTTTTAAGATCTTGGCAAATCTTTTACTGAATAATAAAACATTGTGATGTCTTGGCGAATGTTTTTTTAAAGTATGAAACCATATATGATAATAAGAAAACATATTCATTAAACTGTAATATACTAACATACATGTTTGGAAAAAAGAAACATAATTTTCTCTTCCTACAAAAAATGTAAGTTTTAGTGGTCGTGTTTGTCAAGGTTCTTACAATACACTCTTTCATATCCTTCTATTAGTTTTGATAATATTCCACAACAAAGTTCTTGTAGGTGTTGATATCCCACAACAAAGTTCTTGTTGGTGTTGATATTGACAACGAGTTCTGTCAAGGTAGGAGAGATTAATCTTTTCTCTACAACTTTTGTCAAGCTACCACTTTTTTAAAGTTATCAAATTTCTTTCTTATTCCATAGACTCCAACTGCGAGATAAAAAAAACACATCAAGTTTGTTTACCCCAACATGCCAACAAGTAG
>APFE030569550.1:0-26019 GCA_000404065.3 Pinus taeda
AGGAGGAGTAGAAGGTGGAGGTGGAGGCGGAGTTGAAGGGAGAGGAGGATGAAGCAGAGGAGGAGGAGGACGTGGAGGTGGAGGATTTGGAGGTGGAGGAGGATTAGGAGGATGAGGAGGTGGAGAAGGAGGAGGAGGAGGAGTTGGTGGTGTATGAGTAGGCAGAGGCAGAGGAGGAGGAGGAGGACAGGGCAGAGGTGCAGGAGGAGGAGGAGGTGGTGATGGTGGTGGATGAGGAGGGGGACGAGTCAAAGGCGGAGGTGTTGGAGGATGTGGAGGAGCAGGTTCAGGCACAATGAGAGTTGGTCGAGGAGGTCGGCAAAGAGGAGGTGGTGGAAAAGGAGGAGGAGGTGGAGATGGTGCAGGAGGAGGAGGGTGTGGAGGTTGAGGTGGAGTTCGAGGAGGTGGAGGTGGAGGTGGTAGTTAAGGAGGTTGTGGTGGAGGAGGAGTTGGAGGAGGTGGTGGAAGAGGAAGAGGTGGAGGAGAATGTGGTGGAGGAGGTGGATGTGGAGGTGGAGATATGAAATTTAATTTAAGATTCATGTCTTCACTTCAAATATTAAATTGTCACTGTCTTCTCCACTATTGGAAATTAAAGCTACAATCTCATGAATTCATAACATATCTCTTCACATACATAATATCCCACTATTAAATGATAAGTAATTCATTTAGGAATATTTCCTCTATGCACAAATATAGTAATTCAAGTACATGAAATTAATTTTACGTTTAGATTTGATATCTGGGCCAAGAATTCGAAGCGTTTATGAAGATCAAGGAGTGGAAAAAACTTATAGAAGGTGATGAACCACAAAATCCTAATGATGTTTCTGTATTTGACGCGAAGTAATTGGATAATTATTTTCTTATTAGAGAATTAATGCATAAGAAAGAAAAAAAAACTTAATGTCAATATTAAATGAGGGATTCACCAATAATTTACAAGATTTTATGTTTAAGAGAATGATTCACTAATATTTTACAAGATTTTACAATTCATTGAAGGATGCACCAATATTTTAAAATATTTTATATTTTAGTAGTAGATAATGACCATTAGTTTCTAGTAGAAATGGAAACAAGAAATCACATGAAGATAAGGAAAATAGGAATAGAAGAAGAGAAATGATGTAGCAAAGAACCAACAAAGTGTTACTTTATATTATATTCTCTTGAGTGTCCAATAGACAAAGATTTAATGATACATAGATTTCCATATATATATATATATATATTATGTCGAGATAGTCCCAACAATTTAATTGTCAAAACCAATTTAGTCTATCTAACTTAGACTCTTGAATCGACTAGATAGTTGATCGACTTTATAATATTAATTGTAGAATTATTTTGGATGGTCAACTAACTCGACCAGCCCCTTCAACATATTCCCTACCCTTAATTGCTTCTTTGTGACAAAGAAGTGAAGATTTGGAGTTTTACAAAATTTGTACAAATTTGATACACCATAAATTAAAAAATGTAAATCCTTATAATGAAATAAAGTCTGTCCAAAATGGTGGTTAGATAATTAGCAGCTATAGTTTCGTGGTCATCAAGATCTTCTTGAATTATATCTGCAAGATTTAAGATGTGAATTCCTCTTCTTTTCCTTTCCCTGGCCAACTAATTGGAACATTCAACTTTAATTTCCTTAGTGTGATGTTGTTGTTGAGAAGAGAGACCACATCCTAAAATCTTAGATGAAAGGAATTGAATTTTTGTTGTCAAGAAGATGATCGAGATGTTTGTGCTTTTGCAGGTGCTCATGTTGAAGTCATAAGGAATGTTTTTGGATAAGTAGTTAGTGTAAGAACTTGGAGATGTTGATCAAATATAGAACACCTAATTCTCATGGTTAGACTTTGCTCTAGGTTGAGTTACTTGTCCGGAGCACAATTCTCAAATTAAAAATTATTGAGTTTATATCTCATCGCATGTGGGTGATAAACATATTGGGAAAATATTAAAAACATTGGGCTCCATGATATAATGTTTGTTCTAACTCTTCCTTTTCTTGGGAAAATTCTTGGTGAGACTTTTGAATTATAGTGGGTATTTTTTCATTCCCTTGAACTATCACTATGCGTTTGTTGTTGTTGTCTTGGCTAAATCTTACTACTATGCAACATCCTTATTTTAAATTTTTTCTTTGTTGCTCTCATAGAATTTTCTCCTTTATTTATTTATGGATCTCAAGTGTTGGTTGTATTTGACTCTACTAGAGGAACTTGTTTGTCACTTGTAGGTGAGGTTGACGTAACATCTCTTTGTAAATTAATTTCCTCTACAATTTACTTTAATATATCTTCTGACATAATATTATTGTATGGTACTTCATAATTATAATCACGCTTGGATGACATTTTATCTAGATAAAACTTTTGTTCAACAATTGTTGCGGCAATCATACAGGGTGAATTAGAAGTCAATTTGATGTCTAGCGCTTGTTTTTTTTTTCTCATTGCATTCAATCAACTGTCCTCAATTATATGTCTGTGTTGAAATTCCATTTTTTGTGTTAACTTTGGTTGAAGTGAATAGTTGATGTTACTTATTTTATGGTATACCATCATTTTCTATCCTTTTATTTCAATGATTACATCTTTGACATGTCCAAGTTACTAGAAGGTGTCTAAATTATGTAGGTATTATGGGCCTTGTAGTTAAATACCCATCAAAATTTCTTCTCAATTGGTATTATATGTTGATGTATAAATCAATATCGAACACTGTGAGCTTAACTTGAAATCTACTTAGGAGACTCTATGATAGGTAGTTAAATGTAGAATTCAAATGGCCTTGTGTATAAATTTTCTTTCCTTTCTTCTTATTTTTTAGTTTCTAAAAAGGGTATAATTATACCCCCCGACCCTTCTCAAGCTTGTGGTGGAATTGGGAAAATTTTATTAGCCTATTGACTTAGTTCTATAAACATATGGTCAATTGTAATGTAATAGTAAATATCTTATGGATCTATATATAAAGAGTTTATTGAGATTTAATAGCTTGGGAAGTACTTCAAGCCCTAGCAATGGGTGTTTGGATGAAGAAGCACAACAAAAGTGATGTGGGATTGGAACCCAAGCTTGGTGTTTTGCACCTAAATGAATTGGGAAAAGACAATTGGATTTTGAGAGATTTGAAATGTGGAGGTGCTAGAGGACACCTAAAGGATAAAAGGGTAGCGAAAGTCACTCAAAATAGATATTACCTTTTATATGTGGTTGGTGGTTAATTTGTCTGGTTGGGGCAGGTCAACTTGGGCTAAATTATGCCCCAAGGAAAAATTCACAGAGCCACGTGTGTTCATATAAATAGAAGTTAATTTTTGGAGGTTTAGAGCACATCCAAAGTGAGAATTAAATTAGGTATACCTTTGTATAGATATTGAGCTTGAGGATGAGGTGGTGGAGAAGGTAAAGGTGGTGGAGGTGGTGGAGGAGGAGGAGGAGGTGGAGGTGATGGAGGAGGAGGTGACAGATGTAGAGGTGGAGGTGTTGGAGGAGGTGGAGGCAGAGGTGGTGGATGAGGTGTAGTTGGAGGAAGAGTAGGTGAAGGAGGAGGACAAGGTAGAAGTGGTGGAGAAGGTAGAGGTGGTGGATAAGGTTTAAACCACCTAATTTTTACTAGGTAGTTTAAACCTTTAGCTATATTCATATAAATAATTAATTTAAATCTGGATAATTTAAATTTATTTATTGGTGATTTTCTTTTAATCCTCTAGGTTAATTTAACAATTAGATATTCAATTAACTTAATATTATTTTCTTATTCTACTATTTATATTTTTATGTATTTATTAAATAGTTAATACCTTTTGCTAACTAACTATTAACTTAACAACCAATGAAAATTACTTTATATATTTATATATAAATATATAATTTATACATACATACATACATACATACATACATATATATATTTATTTAATTTATTTATACACATATTTATAAATTAAAGGTGAAGTCACTTAATATAACTAACTTCCATTTTAATTTATTAATTAACTTATTTTTATGATCCTGGTCCAACTAACTGATCCCAGTCAAATTTAGCCATTGGTGAGTTAGCCATTGGAGCCTCTGACTATGTAACATGTAAAGCTACATCTCATTCTTCAACTTGTCCTAATGATGAACCACAAGAGTTGGTTCGAAACACATCGACAAATGAAATATCATATGATTTACGCTAAAAAGTTTATCGTAAACTATATATAGGTTATTAAATAAAAGATATAATAAATTAGGTGACCATTATCCTAATAAGTTTTCCAATTTATTTAGTTAATTTAATTATTAATATTATTATTATTTAATTAATTTGTTTAATTAATTAGCTAACTAATAAGTTAAATGGATAAATTAATTAATTAATTTTATTATTTATTGAATTAATTATTATGTTTATTAATTTTATATAAAATTAATTATTTAAATAATATGTTTAATTAATTCATTAATTTGTTTAATTAATATACTAATTAATTAGTAAGTTAAAGGGATAAATTAATTAATTAATTTTATGATTTATTGATTTAATTATTATGTTTATTAATTTTATGTAATTTTTTTTTAATAATTTGTTTAATTAATTCATTAATTTGTTTAACTAATTCACTAATTTGTTTGATCAATTAATTAAGGGAATAGATTAATTAATTAATTTTATTATTTATTATTTATTAATATGTCTATTATTTTAACTTTATGTATTTATTTCTTTGTTTAATTATTAATTTATTTTATTTGATTAATTTGTTTTATTTGATTAATTTATTTATTTAATTGATAAATTTTTTAATTAATTAATTAATCCTTACAGATTTGGTGAGTTATTTTGCTATAATATCATCTATAATTCCTAGAGTTAATTTTTAATTGTTTAGATTTGAGTAATCACGATTACATGCATTTTTTTAGTTATATATTAATATTATCAAATGATTATATGTGAAGTACTCAATTACTAATTTATGTTTATATTTGTTAATTGTTTTAGTGTTTATGGAGGATGTTATATAATTGATGTTTTTGTTATTTATTATACTATTTTTTTAAGAGGGGGGGAATAGGTTATTTTAAAGGACATGACTTAATTATTGATTTTTTAATATTTCAAGTAAAGGTTTATAGGTGTTTCTTAGTTTTAATCCACCACCCCGGTTCAAGTTGTTCTTCATTTTTTCTATTTCAATGGCTTCTTCGATTTTCCTTTTAAGATAGTGGTCGCGTTTTTTAACCAGTTTGAATTCTTCCATGCAGATGTAATGAGAGTAATAGTGAACATGTTTTGCTAAGGCCAATTTTGAGTTCCTTTCTCTGCTTAAGACGACGATGTGTTATTTAATTCTAATATTAAAAGACCTACATGTTTCACCTATGTATTTCTTACCGCATGAGCAAGGAATCACATAAACACCTTTTTGAAGGTTAGGGTTTATGGGATCCTTGACTAAGTTGAATAATTGTCTGATTGTGTAGATTTTCTCCTTAAATATTTTTGTATATTTCTTTATGTATCATTGTAATATGTTCCCAATGGCTTCTATCACTTTATGGTGCCAAAAATGTAGTGGTAGATTATACAATCTAACCCAAACCGACATTCTAGATACCACCATTATATGGCCATCAAAATCTAAGAACCAAGGCGTGACAAAAAGTCCCACAGAGGCCCAAAACCATGGACCCTCTTGCAATATATATTCAAAATCCTCTCACATTGCAAATTTTACTATGAAAAAACCCCTTGAAAAAAATCTGAATCTCACAATTTATTGTCCAATTTGTGAATATCCAATGGAAGAGATCCACTTTTTTTAGCCAAAAACTGTTGAATCTCGATGGTACTGGTTGAAATTCATATGTGGTACACAAATCATTTGTTATGGTAGATCTATAGTCATTACTGGGATTTGGTTTAGTTGTTCCACTATGTAGGGGTTGGGTATATTGTGTGTCTAATATGGTATTGTTGAGGCAAATAATTTTCCTTTGAGGATATCTATGAATGAAAAGCCTCCATTAACTTTCCCTTGATTTCATTTCTTTCCTTTAGGAATAATAGATCTAGAAATTCCCCATATGCCCTTTGAATTTCTTGGTCGAGGTGATCCTCCCTGAAGCCTCATGTTCAATACGATGGTGGATGATAGGAGGATGTTATAATATTGTAACATCACATCATATTGCATGGATTTTCCACCAAATATTAGACTTTTTATGATCATGAGGATACCCAAAGTGTGCATGATCTTGTGCTATAATTGTTTGAAGTGATCTGTGGCCCAAACCCAAAATAATATTGATTTTCCATCTGGGGATTTGATAAAAATATTGGAAGGCTACCAAATTGAGAGCCCATAATTGAGAGTCACATAGATCTGAAGTCTAATCAATGGATAATAGTCGAGCTACAAAGAGTGAGAGGGATTTTTGTGGAAATATTGACTTCATAAGCGATGGTCAAACCACCGAGCTCACCCACTTTGATGGAGGAAGATTCTGATCTGGAAAAAAGTGAAGAAAACTCTCTAGATCTAATGCTACTACTCCATTTTGACAACCTATTGTGATCAGGGGATTGAGAATAACCAGGTTCGAGATATTTAGCAACAGATCTATAAAATGAAGTGCTTGGGGTGGAATATTCACTTTTGTAGCCAAAATTTTTCCTTCAGATCTGACCGATATTTCTCTTGTGACTAATAGCAAGAAGTTATAATATTTCTGCTCCAGAGTCACCTTAACCCTACATAGGTCCATTCCCAACTCATGAGTGTGACACCCTTTGCTTCCTTCTATGCCATCATGTACATACGGGGTGAGCATATACTCTGCACAATAGCCTAGTGAATGATACTACCAACAACCCAGGCTATCAGACTCCATCCCCGCATAGGTGATCGAAACTAATATTCACTCCATTCAAAAACTTCATTATTATACCTGTGAGTGGTGAGATCATGCCCTAGTGATGATACAAAAGGTGGATTTGATGTCTAAAGAGACCCGATCACATAAGGAAAGCAAAAAGACAGAGAAACCCTAGCCATCACACCGAACTCGTCCTCTTGACATTGTTCCCTTCTCAATCTTTAATTTGATTTTTTCATTAATATATTCTTATCTTACATTTTAATCAATTTTTTTATTTAATTCAATCATCGTGAGTTCATAATTAGTGTATTAGTTAATTGTTCTTTTATGGTGCAAAATGGATCGAGTTTATAACTTGTTAAATCTATTTAGTATAAAAGAAAAAAATCACAAATATTTTTAGTCAATAAATTTTATAGATACAAATGACCACGATAATACCACAAGTAACAATGACTATGAATTTTCCTTGTAAGAATCATCACCAGTTTTTGTATGTTTGAAAATCACAAGTTTTCATGATTGCTTTTAATCAAGATATACTTTTCAACAAATACATATAATCACAATATCAGAGGTGACTATGAACATGAATATTCTTTTAACCACAATCATTCAATTTAAAATAAAAAATATATCAAATATAATTACTTACACATGTTTTATGATTATAGAATTTTAAATGTTTGTTTTTTATTTTATGAAATGTATGTGTTTCTTTGTTTATGCCCTTGTTTGTGTATAATTTTAAAACACAAGAAAGGATTTTATTAGAATATCCCATATGGAAGGTCATGCCCAAATTTCCTATTGACTTCATACCTTTATGATGATTTTACACACATAAAATATAATATGCAAGAATTACAGTCCCAATTAATTGAATGTGTATTAAAATAGATATGTTCAAATTAGCATTTAGTTTAACAAAATTTCATTCATTTTTGCAAATGACCATAACATCATGAATGGCTATGGATTTTTTTAAGTATCATTAGTCAATTCATCTTTGGGAAGTATTTTTAATCAATATATATTGATAATTAGTTACAAATCCATGTTTTCTGATGATATAATTTTAGATGTTTCTGTTTTTATTTTATGTAATGTATTGGTTTGTTTGTTTGTGTTTGTACGTCTATAAATTATTGAACACAAAAAAACATTTATTAGAATAACTTGATACAAATAACCTATATGATCGAATGCAAGAATTACACTTCAAATGAATTGAATGCTTGCATAGCTTATCTATGCTCAATTTAGTAAAAGTTCACTTATTTTTGTAAATGACCATGACATCATGAATGAAAATGTATTTTGTTTTGTAACCACCACTATTCAATGTGTGTATTTTAAAATCACAGTTATTTTTAATTAATATATTATTATAATTAATTACAATTTTATGTTTTATGATAGAATTTCAAATGTTTGTGATTATAGTTAATTTTGTGTATATGTTTGTTTTTGCACATATATAATGGTTTTACCCATGCATAAAGCTTTTATATAACAATTACACTTTAAATTAATTGAATTTGGGTATTAAATTATTTTATGTGTAAATTTATGTGCAAATTGATATTCAATTTAATAACATCCCATTTATTTCTACAAATGATCATAACATCTACTAATTAATATATATTTCGATAATGAGAGTAACTATGACATCACAAATGATTATGACAATAAACATTTTGCAAGGACAACTACTCAATACATATAAAAACCTTTACCAAAAAAACATTTATCATAATTTGCAAGAAATCATATACTTTAGAAATCAATTAGCTAGAAATTGATGTTTTATAATGATAGAATTTTAAAATTTGCTTTTTAATTTTTAGTATGGCTTTATTTGTTGTGTTATTTTTTTCCTTTTTATGTCATGAGTTTACGCATACATAATATCATATGAAAAGGAGGAAAAAGTTGAATCTTGTATTTTAACTCACTTATGTTCAATTTATTTTGTTTAAAAATATTTTAATCAAAATATATTTCAAAAATACAAATCTGGAGTTGAATTTTTATGGTTAGATTTATATTTGTGTTTAATTTAATAAATTGTTTTTCAAAGTAAACATAAAATTATTTTAAAAAATATACAACTTTATTTTTTAAACATGTTAAGGATTCCTTGGTCAATTTATATTATGACCTTTTTAATTGAATATGCCCCTAACAAGTCAAAATGGGTCAAGTGATGTGGCATATGACAGTGTAAATATTTATTTTTATTAATATAAAAGAAAATTTGGCTTTCTATGTTATGATTCGTGAAAAACTATTAAAGGCTTAAATGTGATTAGACTTCTAATTCACACGGAAAGAGTTATGCCCAAAAAGAAGAAAGATAAAAAAAAAAAAGTAAAATAAAAAAATTCTCCTTTTTGCTAGAGTTGAATTGTTAGTTTTGCAGACCACCAAGAAAACACATGACACAAAATAAAAATGTCATGGGTGAAACTCACTTAAAAGGATTGTTGGAGATAAAAGGGGTTGGATAAAATATAATGGTATATTGGGAAAGAATGATTGTACTCATACCGGCAAAGTAGCAAGATGTTGCTAAGGGTCAAGGAAATGTAAATTGGAAGTGTACTACTATTTTATATCCTCAGAAGTATGAGTTAGAGCTTTAGGGGAACTACTTAGAAACATAGTTATTTTTTTGAGGAATGCAATAGCGTTTAATTTATTTCAACAAGAAAATCTTAGATAATTATATTTTGAAAAAGAATACACTTGAATGTGCACAAAGATGCAAAAGGAGATTATATATAATAAATTAAATAAGCTTGTTTGGATGGATAAATATATAAACATGCACAAAGAAATAATACACTTGAATGTGTAAAATATGCAAATGGATACTATATAAAAAAATTAAACAATCTTGTTTGGATGGATAAATATATAAAGAGGCACAATAACCCTTATTCACCACTAAAAATATAGTTTCTTGTAAGATACTATAGAAAATAACTATTGCAGGTAAGAAAAATAAATTTCTACATAGTTTAACTTGTGGAAAAATAAATGTATACTTAGTTTAGCTTGCTATAGGTCAAAAGATTACAATCATATCAATTGGCCATGGAACAAGAAGCCTTGGGTAAATTAATACTACGACCTAAAGGACAACCTTCTCAAACTCCCATGACAAGGGTTCAACACTCATCTTTCCTAATTTACGTATTCTCTTCTTCAAAGAAAATGATAGTAATAGTAAATTATATACAATCATTATGCAGAAAAAAAATATATAGAGTTGACATGAATGTCTAATGTGTACTCATGGAATATAAATAGAATAAATATTATAGTATTGTAAACTTTTGATGGAATCACTTCATTACACACAATAGCAAGTAAATAGACTGTATAAATTGTTCTTATGAATAAAAAGAAATATTTACATTATTGGGGCTATAAGACAGCCAAAACTATTTTCTCACAATTAAATATTCTCATTAACAAAGAGAGGGTAAATCCATTGTATTTAAATCAATATAAATGCATTGTTTTGAGTGTCAGGCCTTTTGGGGAAAGCCCTAGCTAGATATGGGTTTTATTTAAACTCAAAAAACATTAATTTCCTTGTGTCCATCATCAAGACAAAATCGTAACTGACATTGAAACCCTGTAAAAAATAAGCGTTGGATAAGTAGGCCAAAGCGTAGGCGAAAAAAATTGCATGAATTTTGACCCTAAAACAATGTCACAAGTTAACCCAACTTTATCGTAGAATAACCTACACACACAATAAAGGGATTCCTTAGTTTGGATTGGAACCACTCTAAGTTAATGAGGCAAAGAACGTTATAGAGCGTTTTGAGATAAGTAGAGTCTAACCATAGTAATATAGATATCATCCTTCAATTCAATACCTTGTTGTAAAGGGAATAACATTAGTATTGTACATATATGCTTGTACAAATAAAAATTATATCGAGATGAGAATCAAGTCACAGTTTAATCATAGATTCAAAATATTGGAAAGATTGTATAATATTGGAAGCATCTCCATGTATGAAGGGTAGTTCATTTTGAAATCATTAAGGAAAATAGAAATTGTGCTGAAATGCTTTGAGGGAACCATAACCAACATATGAGACATTGCAACCACAAAATTAGAAGTAAAATCTTACAATAATATATACAATATGCAAGAATGTCTATACTATAAAAAACATAAGTGAATGTAGAGGAACCAAAGACCTTGTGATGGATTATCGAAGGATCTCATCCATACCACATTTTATAAGGAGTCTTTTTCTAAGAGTGTGAGATGCACATAAGTATTTCACATACAAAGCACATAAAGTCACATCATCCCCAAACATCAATGTTATGTTTTTCAAAAACCGCATTGAGTGAACTATATTTAATATAGTAATGTTCATTCTTTCAATTACATAGTTTTGTTGAGAATTCTATGGAACTATGGTTTGAGATTGAATCCCATGTTTGCAGAGATATTTTTCATATTCATTAGAGTACATTATCTTCCATTAACAATATGAAGAGAGCCAATATGTGATTACACTCCATATCCAATCCATACATGAAAATCCATAAAAGTTTTAAAAGCTTGAGATTTACTTTCCAATAAGTACACCCAACATAATCCAGTGTAATCAGCAACACAATTCTTCATACATTTATTTTCATTAGCATAAGGAAAATGCATAGGACCACAAAAATTAAAATATATATGTCCAAATTTTCTACATGAATAAAGGGGCCTTCCTAGTGAATGTGAACAAGGAACAATAGATTTCTTATAGTACTAGCGAATGTGAACAAGGAGAAATTTATCCCAACAATAATATGAGATAAATAAGAAGTTAAAAATGATTATGCATAGCTATAGACACATAAAAATAAGGAAGTCGTAAATCACACATATATTTAGTACGGTACTCAATTAACATATTTAATGCTTAAAGTAATTATGTATAACAAAGGAAATGTGTTGAGTTCTCATTCCTTCATAAGTAAATCACCCTTGAAGAGGAAGGGGCATGACTAAGTAAAGTGAAAAATGAGAAAATATTGATGGATAGTCTATGAGCTCTTGGTAGAATAAACAATGTTCCATTGTAAATAAGCCAGATAACTTTCCACGTAGTAGAGAAATTTTTTCAGTGTAACATTTAGAGTGGGTTAATATTCCATGGTTTTTCAAAATAAAAAATAAAAAATAGTTGTCAATTTTGCCACATTTTTTTAATTTATTTGCCCAAATTTTATACTTTAAAATTATTTTAATTAAAAACCATTAGAAATATCAATATTTTTACGAAAATAACATTAAACATTTTACACTATAAATATTAGGGAGTACTAATATTAGACAAGCTTTATAAGCTTTAAAATAAATTTACATCCTGGAAATATTTTGCTACTAAACAGAACCCTTCGAGAAGAAACAAAAAACATGGTGCAATTGTGGAAAATATATAAAAGAATTAAGTGAGTAAAAGAGAACAATAACACAAGAAATTTTTGAATAAAACAAACATATGGAGAATAAGTAATGAGGAATAAAGTTGTGGGTCATTTAATGTTTGCATGTTGAGAGCCTTAGTACTGATGAAAATTGTCAATATGAAGGGTGTGTACATCTCATGATATTTTTCCCTTGAAATGATGAAAGACAATTTAAGATGCTTAAATATAATTATATCACAATTTAGTGAAAGAAACAATGGATGCTTCTTTTATTTCATTAATTTTTTTTATGCATGTCCAAGTTTATTTCACCTTCATGGCTTCTATTGATCACAAGGAGAAGTGAAGGAATTTTTAATTTTACATAGATAATAAAAATGTGAACATTTTTAGTAGAAGAGTTGTAGTAGGAGGTGATGTAGGTGTTACATATCCTAAACAATGTGTGTTGTTGAACCATTATATTCTTCTTAATGAAAAGTGTTACCTTTCCCATTGAGTGTATATCTATTTTATTAGATTTCCATATATTTTAATGTCTTTCCTAAAATATATTTATTAATTTATCAATAACCATAAAAAAAATTATGTTTTTATATTTTAATATCATTCTCTTCCAAATCATATGGAAGGTGTCTTGATATCTCACACTCATTCGAAGGGGGATTTTCATGAAAAATGAGGTTACAAAAACATTAATATGTGCATAATCCTTTAAATTCCCTTCCTAAAGAAATAAATGGGAATGCATTTGAGATTTGCATAATTGTAATAAAAAAAGACCTTATAGACTATATGTTGTAAAATGGAAGTCAGTGAAAGCAATTGCATTGAATCGACAACGCCTTAGATTTCAATACAAAGCACCAAAACAAAAAAATATACATATTAAAAAAATCATATTACAAATATATCTATACATACATACATACATACATACATTACATATACATATACATATACATATATACATATACATATATTAGTGATTAAAAAAATGGGAATACATAATTTACAAATCTGAAATACATATAAATAAATTTGGAAAACATATTTATGATTCCTTAATTTTGTTATGTTGATAATATGTATACTTTATAATAGGACTTCTATAATTTTGATTTAATTATCAATAATCAATAGGTTGAAGCTAGAGATTCAATAATAAATAATTAATATTTTTAATATCAGTCAATAATATAAGGTTGAGATTTATTTAAAATGTTGCTATAATCTCTATTTGTTCTCAATTTAGTTAAAACAATTGTTTCAAAAATAATTTAAAATATATTATATATAGAATATATTGACTATAAAATGATCTTTTGCTTTTATTATAACTATTGTGACCATATAATTAAATGGATTGAAAATTTCTATATCCATCAATCTATGATAAGAAGAAAAACACTAACCCCATTATACATATTGCAAATTTAACCAATTAAAAAAATTCATGAAAAAGTTAACTAAAATTATATCTTTATTATTATTATTATTATTATTATTGGAGTTATATTAATTAATAAAAATATATAATGTACAAAAATATATAATATTTAAAAATATATGATATATTATATATAATTTAATAATGTTTTTCCCAATGCACATTCACCACACTATTATAACGGAAAAAAAAAACCCCAATTTTCTATTCTTACATTACCATGGCTTATAAATACCAAATTCCCAATATGTTGTGTTGATATGCCATTTTCTTGAACCAAATAATTTGAGATAATTTAATTAATAGGGTATATCATTGATATGTCAATATTACCATGATATTCCAACATATTCCATGGGGTTGAAATATCTACAATGAATGTAATAATTAAATTATAAGTATGGAATAGATATTCTTACTATAGCATAATTATAGGGATATCTATTTTGTAAATTATTTCCAATTTAAGTTAAAAGAAAATATTAACATTAAATTAAGACAAACTAGAGAAGCCATATAAATTAAATGGATCAAACTACAAAGAAAGTTCAATGCAGGTAACCATCAAAATGGGTACCCAATTATTCCTATCACATTTCATAGATTAAAATAACAATAGAAATTAACTAAATTATAACTTTATTATAAATTATATTGTGGTTATTTATTAAAAAAAAAATTACATGCATATTTCAACAACAACAAAAAATCTTAGTGGAATATTTTAGCGGAAAAATATGTCAATATTACTATGAATTTTCCAACATATTCCATGGGGTTTAAATATATTCCTTAAGCCTAATAATTACCTTAAAACTATGGCGATTAGCATAATTACAGGAATATATAACGTGCGGTTGACCGACTTATGTACTAATTGTTGGACTGCAAAAGGTGGATCATTTCTTTTTGTTCCCTTTATAGCAGAATATTGTTACTATCCAACATAATACGTCATGAAACCTAGAATTCTTTGATGAAGCTTCATCAATATCAGTAATACGTCATGAAACCTAGAATGCTTTGATGAAACTTCATCAATATCAATCTGTTTGGATCGGGCTTTATCTTGACCATCATTTTCTTCTATAATTATTATTATAATAACATGGGGTGAATCACAATTCAAGTCTATGTTTAATTTTTTGTTTTCATATTGGGTTCACTCAACTATCTTTGGTCCTATTCCTATGATGAGGTTCTTTCTATCTTGAGTTATTCTAGAGTCGATTGTTTATGTTCCTTTGTTTGTTGAACTGCAATCATTTTCTATAGTAATGTTTCAATGAATACATATTTTCCATGTCCAAGAAACTGCAAGACATCAGGCCTAATAGATTATTCTAGAAATTGTTCAAATTTTCTAGGCTTCTTTTCTTTTCTACCCTTTATAGGGTATTCTAAAAAAAATTCATGAAATTGAGTATAGATTCTATTGTTGTTGTGGATCTTTTAGTTGAATACCTAGAAAAACTTTCATTCCCATTTATTGTATATTTGTACATCCGTGTTGTTTTTCAACTCAGTGAGTCTTTTCTTGCAATATTCTTATGAGATTATGTCACAGGTACTAAGTATATGCCCTTCTTCCTCCCGAGCTTGTGGTGGAATTGAGAATATTATGTTAGATTATTATCTGATCTTATATATATTTGGTCAATTGTAGGCTGATATGGAATCTCTTGTTGGTCTACATCTAAAGAGTTAACATACCAAACATCAATTATTTGTAGGGACAATTCAATGTAAGATGAGGGAGGAAACAATTTTTGTATGTGTTGAGGTACTCTCCATCTATTAGAAGATTTTTGGAGATTTCCAGAGGACTAACTAGTGAAGTTTGTTTCATGTCTAGCCAAATTAGTAAAGAGGGGAACCAAATGGACTTATTAGAATTTTCACATTCATAATGGTTCATATTCAGAATGTCAACAATGTGTTTTTCCTTGTTGTATATTTTTCCGTCATGATGATTTGACCAATTTATTGTAGGATAGTGAGTTTAATGTTACAAACTCTCCCTATTCCTGCAAAATGACTCTCTCTCATTAGGAAAAATTTTGAAAATAAGAAAAAAGAAATGAGATATCAAAAACTTAATTTAATAATACATATATTTAACACAATAATATAAACATGTATAAATAGAAACTAAATAAATAATTTTTACTATTCGTATTGCATTGAATAGTGCAAATAAGGAAAAACAATATAGAAATTCACAATTTAGAAGTTTTATAATTTTGAAATACATATAACTAAATATAGAAAAAAACATATTCATATTTGATTAATATTAATTGATGGAAGGAATAATAGTTGAACTGGACTTCAAACACCAGCATTAAGACCTTAAATGATCTACAAAATATACACCATCATTGTAACATCTAATGGGTGAAGTGCTAGTACTAGTGAAGATCATTACCATATGTTGACTCATTAAAAGTGATTTTTGGGTCAATATCTATCAAAACCACTACCATGTGTTGGCTCATGAAAAATGGTTTTTGGATCAATATCTATAATCAAAATATCATCTCCAAAATGCACAACATTTATTATATTCCTTTCTTATGGGATTGAATTTTGAGATACACTTCATTCAACTTTGTCATTAAGTTATTCCACTTTAAGTACATAAAAGATATGGTTTTAATGCTATAGTTTATGTGGTAGATATTAAAATTGATGTGTGTTGTAAGATTCCAAGAATTACAATGTCATGATCATGAAGTGTACTAGGGGCCATAGTTTCTAGAATTCATTGTGTTTTAAAGATCATAGTGCTCTATGGTTTAATTAATTTTAGAGTTAATCCCTTAAGAATTATCAAGTGATCAATGTCATTGCCTTTTAATAATAATAATGGTTAGAGGTTGCATTCTAGAAGGGTTTGTAAATATCTAAGAGTATGAGTGATCATAGTAAATTAGGGCTTATGGGTCATATTAGTGTGTTGACATTCATAATGGTTTATAGTGCTTAGAGTTGTCAAATGTTACATTAAATAAGGGGAACAATTTTGTGGGGGTTAATATATAGTGCAATATATAGAAATATCTAACAATGAATTCGTTATAATTAGTGAATTTAAAGATACATATATCAATATATATTTTTATAGATCAAAATATTACTGGCAAAACCAATGTGTGTTTCCTTATGATTGCCCTCATTGTTTTGCAAGGCTCCTAAAAATATTAAAAAATAGGTTAACTCAAACTTTGAAAAAGATATTTTATCTATGTATTTATCATTCAAACTTTCCAACCTAAAAGTATTTAGAAAATAATATAAATTAATTACTTTCACTACTTTTTACTGCAAAAGGCATTAAATAGTTCTGCAATTGAATTGTAATTTTTACTTAAAAAATAAATATTATTTTAAAAATTTACTTTTAATTTTTACTTTGTTATCAACTGTTTAGTCTTTTGACTTTGAAATCGTCAAAAACAATTAACAATTTTTTTAAATTTAACTTTTAATCTTTTACATTGCCTTTCTTTGAAATTTAAACGTTACTTATTTTGGTTTGTATTTTTTTAATATAACAGTTTGGCTTTTCTGTATAGTCGAATGTATTTAATATTCTGCTTTTTAAATTCAGATAACTTTTTGCTTTTTTGGGCTGTCAGTGAATTCGACCCGTTTCCTTCATAGCAGTTTCGTCATCGTTCCAGTCGGATTTCACTATAGCAATCTCTACTTGTCAATACATCTGTGATGATTTTCTCTATAGCAATCTCTACGTGTCAATATGTATATGGTCGTGTGTTCGAAATGTATCTTGGATGGAAGAGCGTCACACTAAATATCTTTGAAGATCTTTATCCTTGTTGGCAGAGTGCAGACTGAGTATAGAAAGGTCGTGTGCTCGATCTGTATCTTTGTTGGCAGAGTGTCAGATTGAGTATATTTGATAGAAGAGCGTCTGTTCGATCGATATCTGTGATGGAAGAGGGTGAGACTGAATATCTTTGAAGGTCGTGTGTTCGATCTGTATCTTTGTTGGGAAAGCGTCCGACTGAATATACGACGATTTGTGTGTTCGATCCACGGTCAACGCACCTAACCATTCACGCTAGAGGTAAATAGCCATTTCTATCAATTCTAAGTATCTTACCATTCTTGAACCGTGGCCCTTCTTCCTCGATCTTTGTTTTAAAGTCTGGTTTATAATTTTTTTTTCCGCAACTATGGATATCGTTTATGGGTAATTTTGTTTGCGCATTTGAAGCCATGTGTCTTTTTTGGAGTCTTGTTTTAAAATATGGTTTATAATTTTTTATTACAACTACGGATAGAGTTTATGGATAATTTTCATTGCACAATCACTGTTTTAAAGTGTTGTTTATAAAATAATTTCTGCAACTATGGGTATGGTTTATGGATAATTTTATTTGCACATTTGAAATGTCGAGCAGTGGTTTATAATGGATACTTTTTGTGGTCCATTGTACTTTTGTTCACACGTTGAAAAGTCTGAACACTTCGTCATTAAGATTCCTCAATTACTATATCGGCCCAATACTGTGCACTGAATTTTTTTTCTTATCGTTACCGAGATTGAATTCATATTAAATTCATGCAAACAATCACCTCTTTCCAGGTTGGTCAAATGACCGATTGGAAATGTTTCATGGGTCGGTGATACACTTTGATGACTCATTTTTTTTTAATGTATTTGAAAATAGATTCAATTTTTTTTATTGGAATTGGAATTTGGATTAGATCATATATCTTTGAAATTTGAATAGACAAATAAATTCAACTTTCTAAATTATATTTTTAAAATATAAAAATATATTTTTAATATTTTTAAAAATAAACATATAAAAATATGAATAGGGAAAAATAATCAATTTTTTTTTCCAAAAAAACCAGAATGTTGCCTTGTTAAAGTATACTACACTTTAATTATTGGATGTTCACTTTTGACTTACAAATTTAATACTGAAAATCATAAGTGGCTACAAATATTTTATATTATCTTTATCATAACTTTGTTAGTGAAATTCTGAAAATTATATTTGGCTTAAGCTAGAAGCTAAATTAAGTCTTATTAATTAAATTGTTGTTCTCATAATTACTTATTTATATTGAAATTTTTTATACATAATATTTGTTGTATTATCGTGTATTTATTGATCTCTGAATTATCATGGTAAAGAATTAGTCCATAAGCATTATAAATAAAGAAAATGAAATGACTTGTAATTTTTTTTTTATAAGTTTTTTTAAGGAGGCGGAGGTGGAGGTGGAGGAGGAGGAGGTTGAAGTGGAGGTGGTGCTGGTGGTGGTTAATGTGGAGAAGGAGGAGGAGGAGGGTGGTAGTGGTGGAGGAGGAGGAGGAGGAGGAAGCAAAGGCAAAGGCAATTCAGGAGGAGGAGGAGGAAGCAAAGACAAAGGCGGTTAAGGAGGAGGAGGAAGAGGAGGAGGAGGAGGAGGTGGTAGTGGTGGTGGAGGAGGAGGATGAGGAAGAAAAGGCAAAGGCGGTTAAGGAGGAGGAGGAAGAGGAGGAGGAGGAGGAGGTGGTAGTGGTGGTGGAGGAGGAGGATGAGGAAGAAAAGGCATAGGCGGTTAAGGAGGAGGAGGAAGAGGAGGAGGTGGTGTTATTGGTGGACGAGGAGGTGGTGGGGAAGGAGGCAGAAGTCAATGTGGTGGTAGTCGTGGAGTAGGAAGAGGAGGAGGTGCAGGCGTAGGTGTAGGCAGAGGTTCTAGAAGAGGTGGAGGGGGAGGAGGAGGAGGCGGAGGAGGAGGAGGAGGAGAACAAGGTGGTGGAGAAGGTAGAGGTGGTGGAGGTGGAGGGGGAGAAGGAGAGGGTAGAGGTCGAGGAGGTGTTGGTGGAGGTGGTGGAGGAGGAGGTGAAGGTGGAGGCGATGAAGGAGGATTTGAAAAAAACATAGGTGGAGGTGGCGGAGGAGGCGAAGGTAGAGGTGGTGGATGAGGTGCAGGTGGAGGAAGAGTAGGTGGAAAAGGAGGACAAGGGAGAAGCAGTGAGCATGGAGGTGGTGGAGGAGGAGGTGGAGGTGGAGGTGGTTGAGGAGGAGGAGGAGGAGGAGGCAGAGGTGTAGGTGGTGTAATGGGTGGAGGCAGAGGTGGAGGCGGTGGAGGAGGTGGAGGTGGAGGAAGAGTAGGTCGAGGAGAAGGAGGTGGAGGAGGAGGAGCTAGAAGTGGTGGAGGTGGATGTGGAGTACGAGGAGAAGAAGGCGAAGGAGGTGAAGGTGGAGGTGGTGGTGGAGGTGGAGGTGGAAGTTGTGGTTGAGGAGGAGGCGGAGTTAGAGGAAGAGGTGGTCCAGAAGGAGGAGGTGCAGGTGGAAGTTGTGGTTGAGGAGGAGGTGGAGTTGGAGGAAGAGGTGGTCAAGAAGGAGGAGGTGGAGGTGGTGATGTTGGTCGTGTTGGAGGTGGAGGTGGAGGAGATGGAGTTGGAGGTGGTGGAGGAGGTGGAGGTGGAGGTGGAGGAGGAGGAGGAGGAGGCAGAGACAAAGGTGGTGGTGGAGGAGGAGCAAGAGTAGGTAGAGTTTGAGGTGGTGGAGGAGGTGGAGGTGGAGGAGGAGGAGGAGGTGGTTGAGGAGGAGGTGGATGTAGAGATTGAGTAGGAGGGGGTTGAGGAGGAGGTGGACGTGGAGATTGAGAAGGAGTAGGGGGAGGAAGCAGAGGAGGAGTTGGAGGTGGAGGAGGTGGACATGGACATGGAGGTGGAGGAGGAGGAAGGAGGTGGATGAGGGGGTCAAGATGGAGGTGGTATAGGTATAGGTGGAGATGGAGGAGGAGGAGAATGAGAAGGGTGAGGAGGAGGAGGAGGAGGAGGAGGAGGAGGTGGATGTGGAGATGGAGGACGAATGGAAAGGGAGGTGAAGGTGGAGGTGCAATATTAGGTGGAGGAGGAGGTGGAGGTGGAGGTGCAATATTAGGTGGAGGAGGAGGTGAAGGTGGAGGTGGAGGTTTAGGTGGAGGAGGAGGTGAAGGTGGAGGTTTAGGTGGAGGAGGAGGAGAGGAGGTGGAGGAGGAGCAGGAGGTGAAGGAGAAGGAGTAGGAGTAGGAGGAGGTGGTGGTGGAAGTGGAGGTGGATTTGGAGTTGGTTGTGGATGAGGAGGAAGAGGCAGCGGAGGAGGAGGAGAAGGAGGAGGAAGAGGTAGAGGAGGAGGAGGAAGATGTAGAGGTGGAGGAGGAGATGGAGGTGGAGGAGGTTGAGGCAGAGGCAGAGGTGGTAGAGGAGGTGGGGGAAGAGGAGATGGTGGTGGACGAGGAGGAGGTGGAGGTGGAGGTGTAGTAGGATAAGAAGGAGGACGAGGTGGTGAATGTGTAGGAGGTGGTAGAGGTATAGGTGGAGGTGGAGGAGGAGGGGGATGAGAAGTGTGTGGAGGAGGAGGAGGAGGAGTTGCAGGAGATGGATGTGGAGGTGGAGGTGGAAGTGGAGGTGGAGGTGGAGTATGAGTTGGAGGAGGAGGAGGTGAAGGTGCAGGTGGTGGTTTAGGTGGATGATGAGGAGGAGGATCTGAGGTGGACGTGTTGGAGGTGGACGAGGAGCACGAGGAGGAGGATAAAGAGTAGGAGTAGGAGGAGGGGATGGGTGAGGTGGAGGTGGAGTTGGAGTTGGTGGTGAATGAGGAGGAAGAGACAAAGGAGGAGGAGGAGGAGGAGGAGGAGGAGGTGTTGGTGGTGGTGGATGAGGAGGAGGCAGATGCGGAGGTGTTGGGGGACACAGAGGTGGAGGAGTTTGAGGAGGAGGTGTAGGTAGAGGCAGACTTGGTAGAGGAAGTGGGGGAAGAGGAGGTGGTCGAGGTGGATGTGGAGGAAGATAAGGAGGAGGAGGAGGATAAGGAGGATAAGGAGGAGAAGAGAATGTGTTTGCAGAAGGGAAACATAGTTGGGAGTAGCTATTTAGGGTTGTTGGTGTGCCCTGACCATATCTCAAGCTAAGATCTTGAGGACAAGAGGACCAGGATTGTGTTTGAAAGCAATGTATGTGTATCCTCTTTTTTATGACAATTTTCTAGTCGAATTTGAGGTCGAGGTTGCAAAGTTTGGTATTGGACGCATCTGGACTATTGGACGGTGGTGTGAGATTGGACCAAGTTGGCCCTAAATGCATCACCATTGAAGGACTAAGGTGACTACTAAATGAGGCATAGGTCGAAGGAGCTTAAGGTTTGATCAATGAGGATGAGAAGTTGTATAACCAAAGTTCATTGTTGGAGAAGGAATTTCATTTTTTTTTTTTTTTTAAGTTTTATTGTTCATTCATTACCAATATCAATTTATTTAAACAAGTTATCACAATTTCATAATTTTACTACATTCCACAATTTTTTTTTGTAAATTTCTTTGGGAAGAGAGAAAAAATCATAATAACAAAATAACCATAATCATCACACTAGACATTCCTTACAGATAGCCATAGCCATAGCTATCTTGACGTCTTAGAGAGAGGGAAAATCCCCTCCATCAAAATAAAGACAAATCTTATTAATATAGTTTTTTAATTGTTTACAAATAATAATATAATTTACATATAAATAAATGAAAAAAAAATTGTAATTTTGAATAATCTTCATTCTCCATCTCCATGCAAAAACATTAGAAAATAGGTATTAATAATAAGATAGAGAGAAAAATAATTACATTTTTAAAATTTTCAGAAATAATTTACAATAAAATCGGGAAAATAATAAAATAAATTCTATCACATTATTTATGCAATAAAAAGAATTAAAATGAATTTCACCTAATATTTATGGAGGTCTTAAATGGAAAATGTAAATGTAAATAAAAGAGATTCTAAAAATTTAAAAATAAACCTAAGTAAACATTAAACAACTTAACCCTTTTACTAAAATTCAAACTCAAAAATAAAATCTACAAACAAAAAAATTACCTCCTTGCCAAATTCCTCGCCTTGAAGCTGAGACCATTAGTTGGTCGCACAGAGTCTTTCGTCAAAGACTCTACTTCATTTATCGATGATCTTAAGAGAATTAAGCTTGAACCCAAGGACATTCTGGTAAGTTTCGACGTGGTCTCCCTATACACTTTTATTCCCATCAATGAGGCCATGGAGGTTATCAACAAGCTTACTGACCCTGATACCACGCAGTTGGTTGAGTTGTGCCTTACTTCCACCTTTTTCAGCTTCAAAGGAGGGTTCTATGAGCAAACCTGCGGAGTTGCCATGGGCTCCGCCTTGTCCCCTATTGTCACTGATCTTTTTATGGAGGATTTTGAGTCCAAAGCTTTGGCCTCCTCTCGTCTCTTACCAAAGCTTTGGAAGAGATTTGTAGATGACACAGGTGTCATTTGGTCTCATGGTCATGTTGAGTTGGATATCTTCTTCCATCATCTCAATAACCAGTCCTCCGCCATTAAATTCACTATGGAAAAGGAAGTCAATGGATGTCTTTCATTCCTGGATGTTCTCATCTTTAAGAATGAGGATGGTTCCTTTTCTCACCAGGTTTTTCGAAAGAAAACTCATACTGATCAATATCTGCATGCTAGCTCCCATCATTTCCCCACTCAGAAGTTGGGCGTTCGTAGCACGCTTGCTACCTGTGATGTGAGAATATCTGATGAAAAGAGCTTGGAAAAAGAGAAGGCTCATCTCCTAGGTGTCTTTGTTAAAAATGGTTACAGTAGACACCTAGTTCAAAAAGCCTTCCTCAAGGCCCATAAGGAGACCTCAATCCAAAAATATCCTAAAGATCGTGTCATGGGGGTTCACCTACCTTACATCCAAGGAACCACTGATAAGATTGCCAGGATTCTGAAGAAGCACCACGTCCCCGCAACCTTTAGACCTCTTAATACCATTCGTGGCTCCCTTAGATCTGTAAAAGATCCTATCGACCCTAAAGACATGAAGGGCGTCTATGTCATTCCTTGTTCCTGTGGGACACCATACATTGGTGAGACCGGTTGCTCTATTAATCAAAGGATTAATGAGCATTCGGCTGACTTAAGGGATGGAAGGGCCAAGTCCTCGACCCTTGCAGGACATGCCGAGAAGACTAAACATCATGTCTGTATTGAAGAGGCTCGTGTCATTGTAAAGGTTGCATAGTTTCACCATCGGAAGTTTAGAGAGGCCCTTGAAACCGAAAAAAGGCCTAATAATCTTCATAGGGATGATGGTTGGAATATTAGTAGTTGCTGGATCCCAGCCCTGTCTTCCTAGCCTCCTCATTCCTGCTTTTCTTTTGTTTGTGTTATCCTTTATCCTCCCTTAGTCCGGTGTGGGATATATAATTAATAACTCTTGAATCTTTTGAAACCTTTTCCTAGAAAATGACATTATCCTTATGATAATTTTATAGCATGAGAGGTTATAAATAATTTGATATTAGCCCTAGTAATAATAATATTAGTCCCTTAAAAAAAAGAAAAATAAAAAGTTTGACTCTGATTATGAGCTAGTAATATTAGCCAAGAGTTAATATTAATAATAATATTATTAACCACCCGATCGGGATGAGTAATGTGGCAGGCAGAGCAATTAAGAGGCGACGGGGTGTAAGGAAGGACAGTGCAGCCAGGTCTCAAGGTATGATGGACACAGGCAATTGGATCGGTGAGAAGGATCCCAGATCAGAGCGAAAGGACAACAGGGTACGGAGGAATGACGATGGAGGTGTCAGGATGTCAGACACAAGGCAGGGAAATGATTGCGAGGAGGCATGGGAAAGCAGAGTGGACAGGGAGGTGGAGCTTAAGTGCATGAAGAAGGGAGGCATAAGGAAGAAAGGGTGGCGAAGAGGGACAAGAGAAATTGCATGTAGGAAAACCAGAGAGAGCGGAGGTAAGCGGCAGAATACATCCAGGAAAGAGAAAAGTTTAGGAAGCAGAGCAGAAAGAACAAGGACGCACAGGCCGAAGCTAAAAAACGAGGAAAGAATGGCAGCGGAAGGGAGTAGGGCAGTAGGGAGATGGATGCGAAGCAGAGATGGAGATGGGGACCAGAGCCGAGGGGGCCAGGACATGAAATGAAAAGGAAAATTGGAGGAGGGCCCTGAGCAATTTTATATTCCTGTATATCAAGTTTTTGAGGATGACAGTGAAGACAACAAAGCTGAATTTGAAATGGCAGTAGAGGGGAATGTTAACTGCGACCGAAATGAGAAGAGTACAGGAAACAGAACCACGAAAAGAGGTCGGGAGGAAGATGAAAGTAGATAGGAGCCGGGAGTTGAGGCAGGGAGAGGCAGGCAGAGGCGAGGGCGAGGTCGCCGAGGAAGGGGAGGCCAGAGCAGGTGAGGAATAGTTGTCGGGAGAAGCAGGAGGGGTCGTCGATGTCACGAAGGAACAGTGGAAGACGAGGAGACCAGTGCGGGAGCAGAAGGACGACAAGGGAGGAGGACTATAGAGAGAAGAGTTCGGGTAGCAGAGAGAGCCTATAATGAGAGAACAAACCAGAAAATCAGAAGAATAATTGAGCACTGGGAGGAAGAGGCCATTCAGGCACAGTCTCAGGAAGAAATGGAGGACTCGATGCATCTTATGCCGGATCTAGGCCATACCCGAGGCTGAATGACACTGTATAAGCAATCCCTCCACCTATATTGGGTCATGAAAAGACTTATGGCCAAAGCCATGGAGCAGATAGCCTTAGAAATGGCTGAATTGTCATAGGGAATACCAAACCTAAAGAAAGAGCTGAAGAACATCCTAATCACCCTCCTCATGCAAGACAAGGGGCTGGAGGATCTTCAGCAGGAGCTAGAGGAAAATGGCTTGGTGATCAAGAAGGAGAAGAAGCAGCATGAGGACGCTGGGAATCAATGAAGAAAGGCATGTTTTTTGATATAGATAGAAAATGCAAATTTTAGTTTTTTCTTTAGCTATGTATAGGACTTATGATAAGACTTACTTGCAGCTAGATGTCAATAGTAATAGTTACAAGGTGAATGTTTACAAAGCCTGGAAAGACAGTATGAAAACCTTTTATTTTTTGTCAGCAGTCAAAAACTATAGGTGGTCAATATACCTGGTTTCCCCTCGGGGCAGGTTGACACCACCTTAAGATTGTAATGGTTTCATTTTTGATAATAGAAATTGGTAACTCCCCAGCTTACAAAAAAAATAATATTATTAACTACTTTATCTTAATATTATGGTAATAGTTTATAGTTTCATTAATTTAGTTTAATAGTAATTTTAATATTAATAAATAAATTAAATAAATACGTAAATAAAATAAATATAATAGTTTGT
>APFE030569550.1:26794-45531 GCA_000404065.3 Pinus taeda
TTATAATAATAATAAATAAATAAATAAATAGAATAATTAAATAAAATTTGGTCCCTCACTTTTGACTTGGTCATACCTAGCTGTTAGAGGTCTTGTTTAAGTGTTACTCAGTCAAATTTAGCTGTTGGAATGGGCTGCTTTCCCTATTTAACTAATCGCTCAGATCGGATCTTCAACTTGTCCTCACAATGAACCACACTAGTTAGTTCGAACGCGTCCACAAGTGATTTGTTATGTGATTTTTCCTAAATTATTCTCACAAACATAATCAAATACACCCAAAAAATTATTATAATAAAATTATTATAATGCAATCCGTGAAACATATTATAAATATACAATTTAATAAAACATAAAAAAAAAACTATAATAGTTAATGGAAAACTCACTTGCAATTACTGAGAACCCATCCTCCAATAATGGCCAAAGGCATTTAGACTACCTAGGCGAGAAGTTGAAAGTGGCAAATTCCAATTCCTCGTTCTCATTTCTTCACGTGCACCCCAGCCACCGTCAACTTTTGCATCGAATTTTGAATTTTTTTCATCATTTTTTTCATCTCTTCTATTCTTCATTGCAGGGAGTTATATGCAGTTTTATTGAATTGTTTAAAATCAGCATGTCATAGTCCTATTAAGCGCGTTGTGAAGCTTTTGAATTTTTTTGACGACTGGGAGGCGATGAGTGATGACTGGGAGGCATTGAGAAACTACTGACGTTGCCGAAATACTTGGGCTGGAGTAATTCGATATTCGATTGAGGCATTTAGAAAAAGCCATCCGTTTCATTGTGGTCCTCACTCCATCCGTTGGAAAAAAACTAAGATAATAATGTTGTGGTCGTGACTCTATCCATGGTGAAAGTGTGGAGTAGAGCAACATTTATTTAGGCGTGAGTAAAAGTCGAGATATATGTAAATATTTATTTACACTTGCATAAAAGTTTAACGGATATATTTTACCTTAGTTGGTTATTGTTGGTAACATGAATTTATTTTAACATTTAATTATTTCTCTATCTCACCTTGTTGGTTTTTGTTCGCAACATGAATGTATTTTAACATCTATTTATGTTTGCATCTCACCCTGTTAGCTATGATTGGCAACTTAAATTCATTTTAACATTTATTTAGCTATTGTATCTCACCGTGTTGGGTATTCTTGGCAACATGAATTCATTTTAACCTTTATTTAATTATTATTTTTTAACGTTGTTGCATAAAATGTTCTATAAATTATTGCCAATTTTATACATATAAAAAAATTATTTCATATATATATATTCATTGTTTGAACTCTCATATATATATAGAAATATTTTTTCTTTTAAGTTTTATCTGAATTTTAAGAAATAAATTTCCATTATTATAAATGGCTTTTTTAATTATAATTTAGTAATAAATAACTAATTTTAAAATTAATTATAAATGCATTTCAAATGGTTTTTGTGAAGGTTATATTATTTTCTTAAATGAATATATATCTTATTTAAGGTTCCAAATAAATATTTAAAACTTTAACAGAAACATTATATATATATATATATATATATATATATATATATATATATACCATGAATTTTAAAATTTCAATTTTTTTGTAATTCACTTAAAATTTTAATATAAAACCATCTCCAACTTAACAAGAAATTTATAAATTTTATAATTTGTTTAAATAAAACTGATATTTATAATAATGAACAACAACACTTTAAACTAAATAAATAACTAATTTATTAGTTAATTAATTTGTTATGGTACAGAATGGGTGGAGTTTATAGCTTGTTATAATAACACAAAAATATATGGCCATTGATTTTCTTTCTAACCATCATCACCATTGTTTGTAAGTTTGAAAATCACATGTTGTCATGATTGCTTTTAATCAATGTATACTTTTCAACAATGGAAATAATCACAACATCACAAGGGACTATGGCCATGATTTTTTTTTAAACCACAATCATTCAATGAACATTTAAAAATATTTAAAAAGTCCCTCTTGATGAGGATAAAATAGAAACAAAATAAACATAGAATTTAAAAATTAACTTACAAATTAATTTTTTTATGATCATAGAATTTTAAATGTATGCAGTTTTAGTTTATGTTATGTATTTTTTTGTTGTGCTCTTGTTTTCATTTGGTTCTTTGTTATGTTTGTATGTGTCTGATCATATACAGGAATTACCTTTCCAATGTGTACAATTTGTATACTAAAGCATTGATCTTTAGTTTGTATTTTATTTTAATAAAATCTTGTTCTTTTCTATAAATGATAACAACAACATGAATGAATTTGAATTTTAGTAAGCACCATTATTCAATGAATGTTGTTTTTTAGTTAATTAATTTTATAATTAGATAGAATTTTTATCATGATATAATGTTAAATGTTTGTGCTTTTATTTTATGTAATGTATGTGTTTGTTTGTTTATTCTCCTGTTTTTATATAAACTTTAGAACACGAGAAATACTTTCATTAGAATATGGTGTATGGATGGTCATTGCCTAAATTAACTACTGACTTGACACAAGTCACATTTATGATGATTTTAAAGACATAAAATATAATATCCAAGAATTACACTTCCAATTAATTGAATGTGTATTAAACTATATATGTTAAAATTGGCATTTAGCTTAACACAATTTTATTTATTTTTGCAAATAACCATGTTTTTTTGTAAGTATCATTATTCAATGCATCTTTGACAATCAAATTATTTTATAAGTATTTTTAATTAATATATATATTTATAATTAGTTACAAAGCGATGTTTCACGATGATAGGGTTTTAAATTTTCGTGCTTTTATTTTATGTAATGTATTTACTTGTTTGTCTTTCTATGTCTATGAATTCCAAAACACACAAAAAACTTTCATTAGAATATATCATATGGAAAGTCACTAAACAAATTGTTTATAAACTTGATACAACTAACTTCTATGATGATTTTAAGTATGCATAGTATCCAATGCAAGAGATACACTTCAAATGAAGTGAATGCTTGCATTAACTTATCCATGTTCAATTTTATAAAATTTCACTTATTTTGGTCATTGATCCTGACATCATGATTGACAAGTAACAAGCACTATACTATTCAATAGGTATTTGAAAATCATATTCTTTTATAATTATTTATAATAAATATATTCTTTTTTGCTAAGGAAAAACCATAATTTTATTAATGAAAGAAAAAATTACATGTTGTAGATGTTGATAATGCATTCAATCATGCCAATCGAAACTGGTGATCACAATGACCAAAAATACAACTTCAAAATGGTGGTAAACATGTTACCCCTTTCTCCATTTATTCTTTTTAACCTTTCGCCATTCTGCCTGGTAAGGAGTGGTCGTTACAAGTGCCAGATGGGTCCCTTCATTCATTCTAGGATTTTCCTTATCTGAATCTAAACTTTCAGATACATTATGACATTTTGAGTCCCTTTTTTGTATTGCTACAATGATCATCTCCTTCCTCGATGTGTGTGTTGGAGTTCCTAAAACTTCATGATTAAAACTACCCTTTTATACATTTTCTTTTGTACTTTGCGCTTCTTCATTCGTAGGAGGATCCATTTCTTCAGCATCCTCTTCTTCGTCAGGTAACTGTTATGGGAATTTCTATCCCTTGTGTTTATTTCTTGTTTTCTTCTTCCTTTGAGGCGCTTTCTTGGCATCAGGACATGAATTTTTTGGATGTCCCATTTGTCGGCTTATTCAACATCTAAATGTTGTGTTCTAAAAATCTAGAAACTATGTTGAGCACTTATTCTTGTCTGTTAAGACAATATGCTCTGACAATCCTTTATTGAGGTCCACCTCCACACAAATTCTAGCAATTGTGTAGAATTGTTCTTTAATATTTGTGTATCTTTCTTTATGTATTGCCTTAATATGTTGCCAATGGATTCTATCACTTTACGGATCCATAAATGTAGGGGTAGATTATGCAATCTAAATGAAATTGGCATTTTAGATACTACCATTATATTGGTGTTGAAATATGGGAACCAAGGGGTGACAAAAAGTCCCTTAAAGCCCCAAAACCATGGACCCTCTTGCAATATATATTCACAGTCCTTTCACGATGCAAATTTTACTATGAAAAGACCCATTGAGGAAAGGTGGATCTCACAATTTGTTGTCTAATTTGTGAATTTCCAATGGAAGAGATCCACATTTTTTGGCCAAAAAATGCTGAATCTGCATGGTGCTGCTTGATATTCATATGTTTTGAAAAAATAATTTGTTTATGGTAGATCTACAGTGATTACTTGGATTTGATTTAGTTTTTCCAATATTTAGGGGTTGGGTATATTATGTATCAGATCTGGCATTGTCGAGGAATCAAATTTTCCTTTGAGGATATATATGAATGAAAAGCCTCCATTAACTTGCCCTTGATTTCATTCTATTCCTATGGGAATACTAGATCCAGACATTTCCCCTATGACCTCTGAATTTTTTGGTCGAGGTGATACTCCCCGAAGCCTCAGGTTTAATATGATGGTGGATGATGTGAGGATGTTATAATCTTGTAACATCACATCTTCTTGAATGGATTTCCCCCTGAAGAAACTTTGTAGGAGCATAGGGATACCCAGAGTGTGCATGATTTTATGCTTTAATTGTTTGGCATGATCTATGGCCTAAACGCAAAATACTATTGATTTTCCATTTGGGTATTTGATAAAAAATTGGAAGGCTACTAGATCAATTGCCCATACTTGACAGTCACACAAATCTTTAGTCGAATCAATGGACAAGTGCAGAGATGAAAAGAGTGAGAGTGATTTCCATGGAGGTATTGACTTCATAACTGATGGCCAGACTAGCAAATCCACACACTTTGATGCAGTAAAAATCTAAGTTGGCAAAAAGCGAACCAGACTCTCTAGATCTAACACTACTTCTCCATTTCGACAACCTAATGTTCTCATGGGATTGATAATATCTAGATCCAATATCTTTAAAAACAGATATATGAAATAGTGTGCTAGAGGTAGAACATTCGCTTTCATAGCCAAAAGTTTTCCTTTAAATCTGACCGATATTTGCCTTGTGACTAAGAGCAGACAACTATAAGCTTTCTGCACTACAGTCACCTTAATTATACACAGGCCCATTCCCAAATCATGAATGTGATTCCCTTCATTTCCTTCTATGCCATTGTGTACATATGGGGTGAGAAAATACTTTGCATCGACAATCTGGTGAATGATACTCCCGATCGTCAGGGCTATCAGTCTCCATCCCCGCAGAAGAGACCAAAACCATTATTTACTCCATTGAAATTTTCTATTATCAAACCCATGAGTAGTGGGATCATGCCCTAGTCATGACGAGAAAGGTGGATTTGATGTCTGAAGAAACATGACTACATAAGGAAAGAGAAAACACTGGGAAACCCTAGCCATCACACCGAGCTCGTCATCTTGAGACAATTCCCCTATCAATATTTAATTTTATTTTTTAATTAATATATTCTTATCTTACATTTTAATCAATTTTTTTATTTAATTCAATGTTTGTAAGTTCATAATTAGTGTATTAGTTAGGTAATGTTTTGTGTTGTAGAATGGGTGGAGTTTATAACTTGTTAAATCTATTTAGTATAAAATCAAAATTTCACAATAATCACAACATCACAGGTGACTATGAGCATAAATATTTTTTTAACCATGATCATTCAATGTAAATCTAAAAGTATATCAAATGGCCCTCATGATGATGATAAGTACAAACAAAATAAATATAAAATATAAAAATTAATTTACATATTGATGTTTTCAGACAATACAATTTTAAATTTATGTGGTTTTATTTTATGATATGTATTTGTTTGTTGCACTTTTGTTTGTGTATAATATATTTGCTCATGTAATATCATAAACAATAATTACTTTTAGATGAGTTGAATTTGTATATTAACTTTTTAATCTTTAAATTGTTGTTTAATTTAATAAAATCTTATTTATTCAACATCATGAACGAATTTGAATTTTTGTAAGCACCAATATTCAATGCACATTATTCTTTATAAGTATTTTTAATTAATATGATTTTTATAATTAGTTACAGGTTGATGTTTTATGATGATATAATTTTAAATGTTTGTGTTTTCATTTAATGAACGGTATGTGCTTGTTTGTTTATGTTATTTTTTGTGTATAATTTTAGAACACAAGGCTTTCATTAGAATATCCCATATGGAAGGTCGCTACCCAAATTGTCTATTGAATTGATACCTTTATGATGATTTTACACACATAAATTAAAATATGCAAGAATTATACTCCCAATTAATTGAATGTGTATTAAACTATATATGTTCAAATTAGCGTTTCGTTTAACAAAGGGAAAGTGAGCAATAAAGAGAGAGCATAGGAGAGATTGTGACAAGGAGAGAGGGAGAGGGCGAGAGTGTGTAAGGGAGAGAGAAAGGTTGAGGGAGAGGCAAAGAGAGACGTTTAGAGGGGGAGAGAGAAATATGAAGGGAGACAAAGGGAGGGATTAAGAGAATGAGGGGGAGTGAGAGAAAGTGATAAGTGGGAGAGATAAAGGGATGGGTCGATGGAGATAGAGTAGGAGAGAAGAGGATGGAGAGGTAGATAGAGAGAGTGATGGAAGGAGGGATAGTGTAGGGAAGAAAAAGAGATAGGGGATGGGAAGCAAGACATGAATGGATGAAGGGACAGAGAGAGAGTGAGGGAGAGAGGGGAGAGGGAGGTAGAGAGAGATAAAGAGAGGGAGTGTGAAAGATAGGTGGGAAGGGACTGTGAGAGAGAGATATATATATAACAAGAGAGAGGGATGGAGTGAGAGAGAGATGGAAAGAGGTAGGGAGAGAGGGGGAGAGAGAGGGGGAGAGGGAGACACTAGCGGGAGGGAAAAATAGAGAGCGGAGGAGAGAGACACAGGGATAGGAATAGAGTGGTAGGGAAGAGAGAACAGGGTGTGAGAGGGGGAAGGGGAGAGAGAGAGTGAGAGGGAGAAGGGGAGAGAGAGTGAGAGGTGGAGAGATAGAGAGAGATTCAAAGGTATATAGAGAGGGAGAGGGGAGGTGAGAAGGTGATGGGGGGAGATAGAGTGAGAGGGAGTAGGGAAGAGAAAGAGTGAGAGGTGGAGATATAGAAAAAGAATCAAAGGTATATAGAGAGGGAGAGGGAGGGAAGCTGGCACAAAGGAAGTAGTGGGAGAGATATCTTACAAGAAAGAGAGAGGAGGGAGAAAGGAAGAGTGCAAGAGGGAGAGGGAGAGGAGGTTGGATTACAAAAATAAGAGCTGATAAAGGGGGTGAGTGAGAGGTGGAGAGAGCGATAGAGGGAGAGAGAGATAGAGGGGTGGAAAGGATAGTTAATGGAGAGAGAGAAAGAGGGATGCATAGAGGGGTATTGCGATTTGCTGGTCATTGGTCAGTAATGTTAAGTAATAGAGCACCATGTCAATGTCTATTCTACAACTCGTGGGGAGTGTTAATGTATTTTTAGTAACATGTCAATCTCTAATTTACAAAATGTATTATGAATGGATAGTTTTGGATAAATATAATAAATAATGTTACTACTCTTAAATGAACATAATTAATTTCCATGGGGACTAGACTAAATGATGGTGGAGCGTTTTGTTAAGGCACTCCATGATGTGAATATCATAAGTTCAAAACTCCAAGAAAATCCATCTATGCTAAATACTCACACCACTTAGCAACACTAACAAAAAAGAATAAAAATATAATTAAACTTAAATTTTAATATGAATATTAATAAATTTATTTTATTATTGTAAGTATTAAATGTTATTTGGATATAGAATTATAAAATTTTATAATAGCCAAATATATTTGGAAAAAAATTTAATATAAAATAAATTGAATAATAAAATAAGGAAAATTAATTCTCTTTGGACAATATTTGTAATAATATCAAATAAATTGACATATTAGTTTTCACAAGAGTCATTAACTTTGATTAAATGATTAGACATGATAAAGGTTGGTAGACTAAGTTTTCAAGATTCTTAAAGATAGGTGTGATACCGTGGAACATTGTTAATATTTGCTGTAAATATTCTATTTACCATGTTTTATTTACAAACTAAAGGATGATGGTTATTTGAATTAAATAATATTTGTTTTCAATGATTGGCTATGGAAAATGTTTTCTTTAAGCATTTAAAAGAAATTGGCAACTTCCGAGGAAGGAAGTTGGAAAAGAGAAAGTTGTTGGAATGCAACCCTAACTGCCTCCCCTAACTAAAAACAACCCAAGGAAAAGAAGGTGAGGGGAGGAAAAACCGTGGTGAAAGGTCATATGGTAAGAAGAAGATGCTAAGCCTGGTAATGACCAGATAACATGCACCTGGTGTGCAACACACTTGCAAGGGTTAGTGACCTTGCAAGAGAGCCCAGGGGGAGATACAGTTGTGGAGTACATATCTTATGGTTGGGCGGATAGAAAACAGATAATAATGTTGGAGCACCTTCCCAAAGGGGTGCACTGCTTTTCTAGCAGAAGTCAGGTAAGTGGGCTATCCTGGAAACTTGTAGTTACTAAATCAAGAGAAAAATATTTGATGTGCTCGTAATAGTTAAGAACTGTGGAATTCTTTTGTTGTTTCTCTGGAAAACTGGAAGTTACTGAATAAAGAGAATAATACTTGACGTGCTCGTAACAGTTAAAGAGCTGTGGATTCTTTGTGTTTATCTGGAAACTATGGTTGGAAATAAAAAATAGAAGGGACAAATGGCACCTAGGGGGGGCTACTAACCTTGTAGAATAGTGCTTCCACCTGTAGTGAACTATAACATTAAACTTGTTATAGTTATAAATTGAACCTGACGGACAAAGCTTAAATATATTAAGCGATAAATTTATAATTAGAATCTGTCATGGGGAACAATCAAAAGAGTCAATTGTATGGGAAAAGAACCAAATTGCATGTTGGTCTCACTATGTGTGTTAACTGTTACAAACTGTCTTGAAATAAACTTTGATACATTAGGGTTGATACTGCTGTCTAATTCCTTGAATATTGGAATGTCAAAGTTGTAGCTTTACTCGACTCATTTCCATTGAGGGTAATACCCTACTGGTCTAGAAACAAATGTGATAGCTCGTACCATATAAGGAGAACAAGGGTATTCTATTCAGTTAATCATAGAGGAAACTGGATACTTGTAGAGGTAAATCTTAACTGTTAGGACAATGTAAACCTGCACTTCGTGTGATGGATTTATTTAATTAAACCAGAAGTTCTTGACTCGGTTACCATAGTGGCAGACCCTCAAGATTATAACTGGAGTCTGAGCCGCTCAGGAAAGCTCAGAGTATTAACCTCAAATAGGGAACGTAAGGGATTTATAACTATGGAAGCGGGAGTGTTAATAAAAAATACAAAAAGCCTTTAATTTCCTTACTATAATAGAAAACAATCACCCTGTAACGCAAAGCAATTGCAATTGTGTAGCACACCGAAGTATAGTAGATAAAATTCATATGCAGAAAATGACAATGGGTGCCTGTCAAGCTTACAGGAACCTACAATTTACATGAAGTAATAATGAACAATAATGATTCAAGAATGAAGTCGTTCAATCTCTGATAATCCTTCGAGGCACATACTCAATCAATAATTACAGAACCAGTGTCATTACAGTCACGTAAAGGAAAAATAACAAGTATATGTGTATATATATATATCATTCAACAGGGATGAATACAGTGTCATAGTTTAATAAGTGTCAAACAAAAAACAAATCATGCAACCTACAGTTCCTACATAGCAGGAATGCTAAACAGTGAAAGATTAGGACTGCAGACAAACCACTATTTTACCAGAGTAATATAGTCTTTCCTAGAGTATGGGCGGACATTAAAAAACCTGAGCTTAGCAAAACCCCGACAACGAGACTGCAACTAGATTATATTACAAGTTTAGGAGTGCGTGAGGGAATTAGTCCAGGCGGTCCCAAACGCAAGACCACCGAGAGCCCTCAGCCTAAGAAAATAGTAAACCCTACCTAGCATCATCCAGGCCTACGCTTGTGATTTTAAACAAGAATAATAAGCCAAGAGCTGTATCTCCAAACACTGGAGCAAAATTTCCAGAAAACTATAGGAATCCTCCATTTTCCTTGGCTCAAAACCTTTCATTTGCATAGAACGACCGGAACAAAAGCGTCCATCTCTAACTCATGAGAGGGTTGCCTAGGTGAAAACTTCTGGAACCAAAGCTTCTTTCCTTCCCCCTGCGAATAGAAAAACTAAGATTAGCAACATGGAATGAAACCAACTCTGTATAAAATGAAAATGCAATACTCATGACAATCAATGGAAAAGAAATCATTAACCTGGTTTAGGACTGAGCTATCCAAGAACCGAGGAAGGTTTGAGTCTTCGTCGTAACCTCATTGGTCATCATTCGGCCACATGAAGCACTTACAATGCAAAGAAGAAACCAGATAGTAGAACCAAATGCAAAAGGTAAAGGAGAGAATGATGTATATCCTCGGTGAGGCGGTGGAATACCCTCCTTGAAGAAGTCAGGCCATTGGATCGACATCCCTTCTCCTTCGCCGTCAGTGGGGTAGAGACCCTGAGGTAATAGACTCCAAGAACTCATCTGCCGCGCCACGTCAACCTAGATAGAGCAATGGTTAATGCGACGCGGGGGACCATAATTCCAAGAGGATTACAATGTAATATTTACAGTGCGGAAGGACAGTGTGATAAAACAGAATGTAATTTGATGTCAGTTTAAAAGTGTTGGAAATAAATGCACATGGAAACACTCACCATAAAGTGGATTAGGAATTGAACCCAAGTCAGTGCAAACAGGGTGGCACATCAGCATATGCAAATACACATGTAATAGGACTTAGTTGGATGGTTGAAACTTGTATGTCTGAATGGTTATAAATAAATGTTAGTACTTTATTTTTATTTTTTTATTGTGTAGAAATGTAGGTTAGGAGTGTCATAAGTGGTATCAGAGCCAAGTTTCAAACATTGTGGCCTCTAGAGGAACAGATAAAACAACTGAATTTATTTTTGTTCTTGTTATTCTTTTCAATATCTATATGTATATATTCAGCATTAACCTTCCTTCTGTTATTCCTACCTTACGTTAAGAAAAGGGAAACAACAGATTGCCATCATGAGCAGAGCAAACAGTGTTTCGTGTAGGTTTGCAGTGGGTCAGGGACCTATGCCAGTCCCTGAGAGCAACCCAGAATTATGGGTGTAGCTTGTAGAAGAGGCTCGAAGATACGAATCGTGCAATTTTGGAGATAGTACAGGAGCTGAAAAATGAAATGGCCCGATTGTGAAAAGATAACACAAGGTTAATTTTGGAACAGGAAAGGATTATAAAGAGCCAATCTGAAAAACAAAATTAGCACCCACTGAATCCCAGCGCTGAATAGTAGAGAGCGTCGGAGGGGTGAAATCACCACACAGAACATGAAGAGTGAGGAGGAAGTGAGGAGGAACAGGAAGAGTGATCTAATAATGCCTTTGAACAACACACTTCAAAGAGGCAGCAGATAGATTTACAAGGGGAATTTCGTAAAATCAAACCGCCACACTTTGATGGTGAATTGGAGGAAGCAGCTGAGGCATGGTTGATTATCATGAATAAATACTTCTAGTTATATGAGTACGACCAAAATCTCACGGTACGGTTGGCCATTTTCCAATTGCAGGGAAAAGCCACCATGTGGTGGGAAGAAGTAAAAATTGTAAAAGGAGTAAGCGAGTAGAACATCACATGGAGATTTCGGAGGTATTTTAAAGAGAGATACCTGACCAAGCATTTTTATGATGAAAAGGAAAGGGAATTCCATGATTTGCAGCTCGGACAAGAAATGATGGATGAGTTTATCACTAGTTTTACTTCATTACTTCGCTACGTGCCTTACATCAAAGAAGAGAAGGCGAAATTACAGAGGTTCGTTAGTAGTTTACCCTTGAGTATGCGAGAAAGGATTGACTTTGACAATCCAAAGACAATGGATGAAGTAGTACGTAAAGCCAGGATTTGTTACCAGCAAGGCAAACACAAGGGAGAAAACTCAGGTAAAAGATGCAACGATAGGAGGAGTAACAAGCCGACTGGAAATAATAAAGGGAATCGTGGTAGTAGTAATAGTGGTTATGCCAAGGGACAAAACAGCAGGAATGGACGGAAAAGTTCGCTCAAGTCAAGGAAAACCAGTGAGTCCAGAATCAACAAACAACTTATAAAACTGGACGGTGAGGGGGCAGCAAGGCCTCCAGTGCAATGTTGGGGTTGCGGTGGGCCTCACTTTGTTAAAAACTGCCCTCAATGGAAGGGAACCGAGCAAGTTTCCTAGATTTACGAAGCATAGAGAGTTGGAGATGTAGGACATAGCCTGCCCATAATTAATGCTGCTCTGGAAGATCGCCAGGTGGAGTACCAGCCGACCATAGTGGAATTCGAAGGTAAAATTTTAGACCTTACTATAATTGTTTTAATTGACCCTGGGGCCACTCTAAGTTACATTAGTCCTAAGGTTGTAGAGCATTGTAAGTTTCAACCTCTTAAATTTAAAAATTCTTGGCTAGTACAGCTTGCCACAGGTACAAAAAGACAAGTGCTGGCTAAGGTCATTAACTATCCTTTAGAGATAGCGGGACAGCCAGTGATGGTAGATTTGAATGTGCTTCCCCTTGGTTCATACGATGTTCTAATCGGTATGGACTGGTTAGAAAAACATTGGTCCATAGTCAACTGTAAAACAAAGACTATTTATTTCAGGGATGAGCTTGGAGCAAGGCAATAGATGCAAGGGATTAAGTGGGCAGTGCAAATTCGGCCAATAACTGCATCTCAGTTGGCAAAATGCATTAGGGAGCGATGCGAGATTTATCCCATCCAAGTAGGCTACACTGAATCAAAGACAAATCGACCATATTGGAAAACATTGTTGTGATACAGGAATTTGTGGATGTATTTTCAGAAGAAATTCCCATGCTGCCACCTAAAAGAGACATATATTTTATGATCAAACTCATACCAGGAGTATCACTGGTATCCCGAGCACCCTATAGGATGAGCACGCTGCAATTGACTGAGCTAAAAATGCAGCTACAAGAGCTGTTAGACAAAAGATACATTCACCCCAGTGTGTCCCCCTAGGGAGCCCCAATATTATTCGTTAGGAAAAAGGATGGGACCCTGCGTATGTGTGTAGATTATCATCAATTAAATAAATTGACGATCAAGAATAAGTATCCTTTGCCCCGGATTAATGAAATTTTCGATCTAGTAAAAGGAGCAACGATATTCTCCAAGAGGATTAAGGAGGAGAAAATATCTAAAACTGCATTTAGAACAAGATATGGACATTACGAGTTTGTGGTGCTACCCTTCGGGTTGACCAATGCACCTGCAACTTTTATGTGTTTAATGAACAATATATTCCATTAGTATTTGGATAGGTTTTTTGATGATATTTATTGCTGACATACTGATATATTCCCGAACGATGGAGGAACACCGAGAACACCTTTGGTTGCTATTGCAAACCCTCCGAGAACACCGGTTATATGCCAAGTTCAGCAAGTACGATTTCTTTAAAGAAAAAATACAATATTTGGGACATACAATCACTAAAGAAGGGATAGCAGTGGACCCCGAAAGGATAAGGACTGTAATGGAAAGGTCGGTACCAAAGGATGTGGCAGACATCAGATCCTTTATGGGTCTAGAAGGGTATTACAAATGGTTTGTAGAGGGATTCTCAAGAGTATCTTATCCTATTACTTCTTTGCAGAAAAAGGGAAGAACCTTCTGGTGGACAGCTGAATGCCAAAAGAGTTTTGAGCAGCTAAAGCATTTTCTCACCACTGCATCCACTCCAAGCATAGCTGATCCTAGTAAGGACTATGTGGTGTGCACTGGTGCAAGCAAGGAAGGTGTAGGGGGCATGTTGATGCAAGAAGGGAGAGTAATTGATTACGAATCAAGGAAACTAAAAGAACATGAGCATAAATACTCTGCTTATGATCTAGAATTGGCAGCCATTATTCACGCTCTAAAGATGTGGCGACATTATCTTATGGGAAAGAAATTTTTATTATTGACAAATCACCATAGCCTGACCAAATATCTCAGCCAGCCCACCTTAAATGCCAGGCAGGCATGGTGGGTGGATTTCTTAAGTGGTTTTGATTTTGAAATCAAGCATTTGAAGGGGAAGGAGAATCGGGTGGCAGATGCTCTAAGTCAAAAAGTACAATGTCTGTATGAGATTTCCTATAGCAAATGGAAAATTCCTTTCAGGGACATGATTAGACAAGCAGCTAAGAAAGATAATCAATATCATCAAATAAAATAACAAGTACAACATTCCAACAACAAGGAAAGATAGCAGGGTTATGTGTTAGATACCACTGGAATGCTATATTATCGGGAGAGGTTATATGTACCCTACCAGAATAGCATTAAAAACTTGATTTTGGATGAATTTCATAAAAGCCATTATGTGGGACACCTAGGATATCAGAAAATGATTACAGCACTAAAAAAGAGCATTACTGGCCAGGCATGGAGAAATATGTGGTGGAATACCTGGCACGTTGTCTGGAGTGTCAACAAATTAAGGCAAAGCACCAACACCCTGCAGGACTTTTACAACCATTACATGTTCCAGAATGGAAATGGGAAACCATCTCCATGGACTTCATAATAGGTTTGCCCAAGACAAAGAAAAATAATGACTCCATCATGGTGGTAGTGACTAAGTTAAGTAAATCGGCACATTTTATACCTGTACAATCTACTTTTGAAGCGATGCAGATTGCCCACATTTTCATGCAAAACATTTTTAGGTTGCATGGCTACCTAAAACAATAATCTTAGACTGGGATGTAAAGTTTAACTCGTTTTTTGGAAAACCTTGTTTGGAGAATGAGGAACTCAACTAAATTTCAGTACATCTTATCATCCCCAGACCGATAGACAAATCGAACGGGTGAACTTGGTGTTGGAAGACATGCCAAAGGCATATGTGATGTAGCAACTGACTAAATGGGAGGATTATCTGCACTTGTAAGAGGTAGAATATAATAATGGTTATCATACATCCTTGAAAATGAGCCCATTTGAAGTATTTTATGGGCGGAAGTGCCGCACGCCCTCAAGGTGGAGTGGTCTGGAAGATAGATTAATGTTGGGACCCGACATGCCCAAGGAAATGGAGGAGATGGTTAAGAAGGTATGGTTGAACTTAAAAGTAGATTAGGGTAGGAAAAAGAACTTCGCTAACTGAATATGTGTAGAAGTAGATCTTAGCAAAGGCTTGTCAACCACATTCAACTGAAGCACAAATAGTGGTGCTGGACAGAGATACTTGATTATGAAAATACAACATTTAGATGTAGAAACTACCGGCAAACAGGACACCAAGAAAATATGTGCCTTGAAGCCAAAAAAACATCGGAAGAAAGAAGAAAACAAGGAAACAAACCAAAGGATGGCAATTTGCACCACCAAGCTCTTATGAGGAGGAGGAAGTTGGTGTGAAACATCCCATACCAACGAGGACAATCATACAAACAAGGAATCAGAAGCACAGGAATTACATCCACAATATTTGATGGATTCACAATCAGTAAATATACTAGACACAATGGATACCATTGGATCCAAATGACTACCTACATCAAACAACACTTATTCTGATAAAGAAAACCCTCTACCTGAGGATGATACTTCACTTGCACTTGTATCTTCGATGCAAACTCAAGGGGAGTGGTGCAAGGTGGACAAGAAAAAAGGGAGAAAAGCATGATTTTTCTCCCAATATGTACATTATTCTTTGCAATTTTTGATGAATCATTGACAAGCCCATGAATGGGTCACAACATCTACAACATGTAATTTTGTTTTAATTAATAAAAATAAGATCTTTCTCCTAGAAAATTTTTTATTATTTGGAACATTAAACAAGATATATAGTCATTTAAGAAAATAATATAACCTTCACAAAAACCATTTGAAATATATTATTATAATTAATTTTAAAATTAGTTATTTATTACTAAATTAAAATTAAAAAAAATTTACAATAATGGAAAATTATTTCTTAAAAATTAAACAAAACTTTTAAAAGAAATTAAATATTGCAATATATATATATATATGAGAGTTAAAAAATGAGAATATATATATATATATATATATATATAAGAGAGTTAAAAAATGAGAACAAAAGTCGAAGAAGAAGAGGCACGACTCAAGAATATTATGAATTGACATAAATGGCTACTTACCTCCAGCGTGATTGAATGTAGAGTCCGTGATTGGATCAAACACACAATCTTCGTATATTCCGTCTGACGCTGTCCGAACAAAGATACACGACCTTCAAAGATATTCAGTCTGACGCTCTTCATATATTCCATCAAAGATATAGATCGAAAACACGACCATCATATCATATATCCATCCAGCGTGATGCCTGACAACAAAGATATAGACGAAACAACATTGACATTACCAATGAAAACACTATCAGCTAACAATTAGGCATGCCCATGGTTTCCGTTATCAAGAGAATTAAGAAAATCATCACATATTGGCACGGAGAGAATGCGGCTATGAAGTAAACAGATCGAATGGCTATAAAGTAAACAGATCGAATTCAAGAACGGCTATGAAGGAAACGGCTCGAATTCAAGAAGACAGTTCATAAAAGAAAAAAATTACCTAAATTTAGAAAGTATAATCTTAAATTTAGTGAGATCTTAAAAAAAAAAAACCAAAATTTAAAACGCAGTCCACAAAAGAAAAGCAAACCGAAATAATTAACCTTTAAAAATAAAAAATCAAAAAGTTAATTTTAAAAAAATTGTTAATAACTTTTGAGATAAAAAATTGGCGGTTTAGAAGTAAGAAACACCAAATAGTTAATGGCAAAGTAAAAAATTAAAAGCTAAATTTTAAAATAACATTTATTTTCTTTGGAAGTAAAAAAGGGCAGTTTCAAAGTTAGAAATCCGGACCATTTAATCTCTTTTGCAGTAAAAAAGACAATTTCAAAGTTAAAAAAGTAATGGTGATATTTAAAAATGTAATGTGTAAATTGGTTTCTTCAAAGTGCAGATAATATACACAAAGTTAATTCCTAAATCTGAAATGTCAATCTTTATCTTAGTGACTCACACTATCCGACCTCGTTTGAATTCACACAATTACCAAAAATCTTCAAAAGTAATTATATATATTTTTTGCTAAATAATAAAATTGTCAAAATAAAATTTGAGAGTAAGTTGTTAAATAGGAAACAAAAATTATTAAAATTCATATGGCTTAATAACATTTTTCACTAATAAATTAACTTTTTAAACTAATAAATAAAATCAAATAGATTAATAATATCCTTCATTAAAGTCATATGGCTTAACAATCCTCGTCATTAGTATAAAACATAATTAATTATATTTTTTTCTAAATACTTTAAGGTTGGAAAATTTGAATGATAAATATATAAATAAAATATTTATTTCAAACTTTGAGATAACCTATTTTTTCAATATTTCTAAGAGCCTTGCAAAACTCTAGGAGTATAAAAAACCTAGCTACTAAATCACTAAGGGATTTTTTAAGTACAACCAATTAGTTATTGGATTAAAACAATGAGGGCAATCATAAGGAAACACACATTGGGTTTTCCAATAATATTTTGATCTATATATTAATATATGTATCTATAGATTCACTAAATATAATGAATTTATTATTAGATATTTCTATATATTGGACTATATATTAACCCCCACAAAATTGTTCACCTTATTTAATATAACCTTTGACCACTCTGACCACTATAATATCTGATACAATATGTGCCCCTTAATGAAAAACCATTATGAATGTCAAAACACTAATATGACCTATAACCGCTAATTTATTGTGATCACTCATACTCTTAGATAATTACAAACCCTTCCATAATACAACCTCTAACCGCTATTACTATTAAAAAACTATGACACTTCATAATTCTTAAGGGACTAACTCTAAAATTAATTAAACCATAGTGCACTATGATCTTTAAAACACAATGAATTCTATGAACTATGACCCCTAGTACACTTTAGGATCATGATATTGTAATTCTTGAAATTTTACGACACGCATCAATTTTAATATCTAACACATTAACTTTAACATTAAAACTATAGCTTTTATGTACTTAAAGTGGCATATCACTCATAAAGTTGAATGAAGTGTAATTCCAAATTCAATCCCATAAGAAAGGAATATAATAATTTTTGTGTATTTTGGAGATGATATTTTGACTATTGATATTGACCCAAAAAATTACGTTTGGTGAAACAACATATGGTAATGGTTTTGATTATCCGTATTGACCCAAAACTCACTTTTCGTGAGTCAACATATGGTAGTGATCTTGATGAGTACTCCCATTTCAACCATTAGATGATAAAATGATGGTGTATATATTTTGTAGATCATTTAAGGTCTGAATGTTGGTGTCGGAAGTTCATTTCAATATTATCCTTCCATCAATTAATATTAATCAAGGATAGATATGTTCGTTTCTATATTTAGTTATATGTATTTCAAAATTATAAAAATTCTATTTTTCTAAATTTTGTTTATATTACTATGTTAAATATATGTATTGTTAAATTAAGTTTTTAATATATCAATCTTTTCTACTTATTTCTAC
>APFE030569553.1:0-11642 GCA_000404065.3 Pinus taeda
TGTTTTTTAAATTTTGGACCAGGTCTGGAAGGAGGGGTTGCCCTAGGCCATGAGTATAGCATCACAAACCATAATAGTGAGATTTGGAGCTATAACCGAGATCTTGTACTCACATATGATAGAAAATTCACAAACTTTGCAGGAAAATTTAAGACGCATTGGTAGGAACATATTCATCAAACATGTCCCTTATGGTGGCACAGTTCAACTCGCAATGTTAAACAGTCAGCTGATTCCAGGACGGGTAATGGTAGCAGATTGAAGGAATACATGGATGTCTCTGTCCCTGGAGCTTCACACTGAAATACGGAAGAGAAGATTTTCAATGCCACCTACAGTTGAAAGTGGGCATTAGATTACAAACTACTTTGCAGAAGGGGACTTCAATGAACAAGGCTATTGCGTGATATTATGGGGTATGTCGAAGTCAGAAGGAACTGTACCACATTAGGATTACTACGCAATATTGAGAAGTATTGTAAAGTATGAAAGAACCATGACGGATGGTAGATTACTGTGTGATTTTCAAAGATAACTGGAAAAATATGACCATTGGAAGGAAAACGTTTCCATTGAAAGGAAGTTGTCATTAAAAGGCACTGGAGCAACACATTTATGAAGCACAGATGGTCAGATCTGGTGCCATACTTGCATTAAATGAATAAGTTCTAAGATAATCATGAGGTCCAAATTTCAAATTTTGCTATAAAAGCCAGGTCTCGCTCCACATTTTACACTTTTCCATATGAAGAATTTAGTTTGAGAGTTTGCAATCAAGATCGAGTCAAGTATGTTACTGTATGTATGAGAAAAGCTCTCACGAAATTGCTCAAGAGTTTGCAGAAAAAGGGCTGGCAGAAGTCATGGAAGCCTAGGCTAGTCAATATGGAGAACTAAATGTAGCCCTATCCACAAGGCACATGATGTCACCGTGAAAACAAGTAGTTACAGAAGAACAACCCAAGAAAATACCCAAAAAGAGGTCAACCAAAGCCTCCAGAGTAGAGCTCAGAACATCCCCAAGGAAGAATACAACAAAATACCAGCATATAAAGACCAAGAAAAATAAGAAACCTAAGGAGAAGGTGAATAAGCCATTACAGTAGGAAGAACCAAAGGAAATCCATGACAGTGAGGAGGAAGTCAAGATGCCCTAGATGGAGACAGAGGGCACATAAATTCCCTTTATGTTTCCACCATATTTTCCACCATGGAAACCGGGCACCAAGATGGTTAAGGACCCGAAGGACACACAGTTTGGCACTTTCACGCTGTTGCTACCAAAATAAGTGCCATTAGAAGGTGAAGTGTTGAGGAAAATCCCGCAATTAAAAATGAAAGATTGGGATTTTAATGACAAAAGTAAATATTCGCATTTCAAGTGGAGCAAGTACCTACACCAGGTCTATTACTCAGAGAGCAGAGTTACGAGGCTAGAGCCACACCAGTGGGTTGTAGGATTATAAAGATCAGGCTTGGTAAGCATGTTATATTTGACACACTTCGGTAGAAGCAGATCCAACACAACCTGTGTTCCACGATTACTAGTATTGGTGCATGATGGATGTCTTTGGTTGGGGAAGAGGATCGCAATTGATGAGAAGTTGATCATAACAATTACTAGACTACCCTACCAAGGGAAGGAACCCATCGAGGAGTTCATCAGAAAAAAACAGGACAAGGAAATGGCACAGAGTATGAAGGGTAAGTTCGGGATTATCAAGAAGTCATGTGATTAAAATATCAACTCTATTAGCAACGAAGGGGTGCACTTTGCTGCACACATTTTAGAAAGAAAAATATGAGGAAATGTAGAGAAAATGATGTCCTAGTAGTCGTGGCTTCTTTGGCTGCATAGTGCAGTGCAGTGGTTTAGTTCAACTGGGTCGGGTACTTATGTGAGGAATTTTTGGAATATTTCTACGACGCACAGGAGGAAGGCAATAATTTTTATTATGTGTGGTTGATTTTGATCATCACACTATTAACATGGAAGGAGCCAAAGGACTCACAGTTTATGCCAGTCAAAACTGATGTATGTGAGGTCACATTATATGCCTAACTATGGCATACCAAGGAGCCATTGCGTACACAGGGGAACAAATTTTCTTTATGCTATTGGATATGGATTTGCACATGGTGGTGAACTAGTATACTAGGTTATCACCTAGCTTATATGAACAGTATCACAACATCGCAAAATTCAAGGAGACATGGCACCCTCCACCAAATTTGGTCACTGAAGACAACCTGCTTGCAATAATACAAAAATGGTCAACCAGATGGATGACCCCAACCATAGACGACACTAAAGTAGCACAAGGTACCGCGCAGCATGCGGGTCTAAGTGGGACAAACAAAGGGAAAGAAGCAGAGGAACCAGAGCTAGAGAAAAAACTAGAGACAGAATAGGATATGTAGGACCTCTCAGCAATGTAGATCCAATAGGCAAATACTCATTCATCATCAAAAAGAGGGTACCTACAGTGACTACGACAAGTGCACGAAAGAAATAGAAGGCGAGAAAATCTAAGGGCGCAACACTGCTCCTTCTTACTAAGGGGAACATTGATCATCACTACAAAATCATCTTAACAGTTGTGCAACAAGGTATCACGGAGTTAAAGGTATTGGTGCAAACATAGATAGAACCAACACAAATAGGTCAGCTACTACTGCCAAAGCGACTGATAGAGTCGACAAATTGATTGAGGATTTTGCAGATACCAGGTGGACCACTATAGTTTGAATCCACCAAGGATAGAGAGAGAGAGAGAGAAAGAGGATGGGACCATCTTAACATGAACATATCCACACTACCAACTCAGGTATTACATGATTTCCATCAAATTATTACATATGAACTAAAGTAGTGAGAACAACGCACTTCATTGTTATGCATTCAGGTGGAAAAGGATAGAGATTCACTAAAAAATGAGCTTGATCATTTGATCAAACACAGGGATGAAGCACGCTATCAATAAAATAGCTAGAGGAATTCATTACAAAAAATTGTAGTGATGTTGCGCATGTAAAGGCCCACGAAGCAGAACTGCCAGTAGAGAAGGTCGCGAAGCTTGACCTCGTGATAAAGGAGTCAAAGAATAAGCTTGCAGAATTAAATTTTGAATGAAGTGAAGATTTCGGAGCTGCACACGCTACCAGAAGTATGTGAGAAAAGGGAGAGGGATCTAAAAGTTACAGTGAAAGGCATCTCTAACATAGTGGCAGATTTTGGAAAGTTACTAGATGAGACTATGCAGATCTAGACCTCACTGTAGGAGGATCCAAAGCTTTAGAGCATTGAAGAGGAGCTAAAGGTGAAGAAGAAGTGGTGGTAAGATATCTTGCTAGTTACAAGGACCCTACCAATCTCGCAGAGGCTTGCTATCATCACATAAGAGAAGAATCTCTATAAATAGATTGATGATCTTCAGAGGAAAGCGCACACTTTGACAGATAGGACTTAGCAATGGTAGGATGAGGCCCTCCATCTTTCGTAAGTAGTAGATGAAAGGGTCATGGAGCTATGACAGAGGGAGAAAGAAGTGTTCAAAAAGACCACCAAACCAACCATAGAGGCATTGCTGGAAGTAGTGTGCTGAGAGGAAAAACAGGTAGCAAACATAATCCAGTAGTACAATGTCATCGACAATGACATCACAGCAAATATCAAGGGCATCAGAACTAAGTAACTTGGGACAAGTCACATGCGAATGTTGGGGGCCTGTTGGACGCAACCCAACTTGGTCCAGTTTTGGTCAAAGACTCCGTATTTTGAGGACTGAAATGCACTGATTCCACTAAGTTCTATTTACTGCGCAATGTCAACGGGCTTCAGGGTGGGTCAAAGCCCCTCATTTGTAACGTGTATCAAGGTTTTAGTTCAATTTTTTTTTTGTCCATGGTATGTCGACCATGGTTTTTGTAGCAATGTAATGTATTTAAGGACATGTAATTCTTTGTCAAATACCATCAGAAATTAATTGGAATAGATCATAGAGAGAGCACAAGTGAACGAGACTTTTGTTCTATGTTTGGGTCTAAGGAAACGCTCCGCAGCTGAGTGTGTAGAGTCCTAAGAAGAGTCTGCAGCTGAGTACGCAGACCACCTACAATTGGGTTCGCAGGTTGAAGAGTTGTATGTACAAAAATATTTATATTAATAAAGAAGACTCTTCTTAGGGCTTCACACACTCAACTGCGGAACCTTTCCTTAGACCCAAACAAAGAAGAAAAGACTTGATCACTTGTTCTCTCTCTATGATCTATTCCAATTATTTTTTTATGATCTTCAACAAAGCATTACATGTACTTAAATACTTTACATTGCTAAAAACAACATGGTCCACATACCATGGACTCAACAAAACAATGAACTAAAACTCTGATACTCGTTACACAATTAGGGGCTCTGACTGAGCCCGAAGACCCTAAACATTGCACAATAAATAGAACTTCACGGACTCCGTGCATTCTGCTCCTAAAAAAGCAGAGACTTTGACCAAAACTAGACCAAGTTGGGTCACACCCAACACCAAACGCCTACCATCCATGACAAACATTCCATTAAACAAATCATGAACTCGTAATCTACATGTCACAACAACAAATCTAAACAAAGACATCTCATACTTATTTGAGAATCGTCAAGGTGAATTGATGTCTCCTCCCAATAGTTGCATCACTATCTATTAAGTCATTCATTCGTTAACATTTTATATACTAACCAAGCTTTTCTTATTCATTTTTATTTTTCTTCTAAATCATTCTTTAATTTATACTGACTTTTAATTTTGGGTTTCCTTATCTATTTTTAATGAACTGTTTAACATTGGCTTTTTTATTTTTATTTTATATATAGATATCTCTATTTGTTGGTCAACTCTTTAACATTGGTTTTCATATATCTAATATATAAAAAAAACAAGATTTAAAAGGAATATATATTATATAAGATATAGTCTTCTATACTAGTACTATAATTTATATTAAGTTTTAACATTATTTATTAGTTTATTTTGTTCAACTATTAAGAATTGATTTTCTTTAATTTTAAAATTAATGCTATATTTAGGTTTTTAATTTTTTCATTATTTACTTCTTCATCAACTTTTTAGCAATTTATTCTCTTTGAATTTTTTAATGTTATTTTTTTTTTTTAAACTACTTTTAAATATGTATTTTATTCATTTTGAATTGATACTATTAAAACAAAAATTAACTTTAGAATTTCATCTCTACACTATATAACCTCATTGTTGGATGAGACTTTCTATCTTAGTCTTAAGGATGAACTACAATTGATGGTTCGAAATTTTTGGAAACACATTTAGATAAACTATAAATGTGTTTCTTTGGAGAGAAATGTCTCATAATAATAATAGTATTGTTATAGAATTTCAAGTATCCTTATTTTACATTTTGGCCTTAATCATTATATTTTTTTAAGTTTTGCACTATATAAAGGGTTTTCACTTCAAGAGGTTTGATCTGGCTAGGGGCTTGATGGATTCATGATTAAGATGGACTTTGAATAAAATGGACTTGATAGATTCATGATGAAGATGGACTATGAATAAAATGGATCTATACTGGTAGATTAAGAATTTCCATGGTAAAATGGGAATAAATCTCCATGGAAAAAATCTTCTTCAACATTTTTCCAAATGTATGTGATTTTAACTTATGTACTAATTACTTTTATAATAAATGATGATTATAATGATTTAAAATAAAGCTATATTAATCAATTTTTATGATTTTTTTAGTTTTAGCATTGTTAGATGAATTATGAACCAAGTGTCTTGATGCTTATTGTCTTTTATGAATAATTTAATTTATAATCCTTTTTATAGTTAATAGTAATAATTTAAATAAATTTTTTTGGTAACATCAATATTTTTACATTAATAGAAAATATATTTACATAGCCAACAACTATTCAAATTCCTAATTTACTTTGGCAATTTAAATAAAATTATAATTTAATTGATTTTTATGATTTTTTCATCTTGACAATGTTAGATATACTATGAGGTGTTTTGATGCCTATTACGGATAGATGTCTACCAAAAACTATGAACCTTTGTCATTTTTACTCTCATTCCATCCAATAAATTGGCCAAATTTCACATAGGCTCAATCACAAAAAATAAAATAATAATACTAGCACATCTATGTAAATTAAATAACTGGTAATACATGCCTCTTTTGTAAGAAACTCGGGATACATTTTTCATTAGAATCCAGTGATACATTTTCAAGTAAGAAAGTGATTTTTTGTTACTTAAAATACATTTTTGAATGCATATATAGATTGAGCACCTGAAAAACCCCAGGGCACTCTAATTCTACAAATTAAACATCTTAAACTCAAATTTTTAAAAGTCTTTGTTACATTTTGGTTAAAATTAACTAGAAAAAAATGTCGTGGAAAATCAATCAAAATTATATATATATATATATATATAATTTGTTCTTAAATTTTTCCATTCCTAATCAAGAATTATCTGGAAAAATCTACCAAATATGGCTGGTTGACTTTTGGTTATAAGTACAAATAACAAATTCAATTTAAGCAAATCTAACTCAAGTAAAAATGCCTTCGTTATTATTATATTTCAATTCTCGTTCTAATATTCCAATACAAGATGTATTCCTTATTATTGTATTTCGATACTCATTGTAATATTCCAATACTCATTGTATCCCTATGAATATGGGGCTTTTAGGGAAAGATGCCTTCGTTATTATTATACTTCAATACTCATTGTAATATTCCAATACTCATATTCAAATGCCTTCGTTAATATAATATTTCAATACTCATTGTAATATTAAACATGTATATTAAACATCAAAACATTTATTTTTTAAAATATTAAGAAATTAACTTAATTATTACTGTTATTAAATGATTAATTATAAATGAATTATATATAAGTAAATATATATACATTAAAAAATATGAATAAGACTTTTATCTATGGATATTTTTCTCCACTTTATTTGTAAATAGACTTTCTTACAATATCACTGGCCAATACCATTGCTTATCAATATCACATGCCCAAAAATACATAACTCATTTCATATGACACTTGTTCATTTCACATGTTTTTTAATAAATCAATTTAATTAAAAGAGAAAAAACGACATAACTACTTTGGAGATAAATCTCAACCTTTGATTTTTGTAACTTTTAAAAATATTCTAGAATGTTCTGTGCAGGATAAATTTCTACCATCCATCTAATAACTATTGATAATTAAATTAAAATTCTTGAAGACCTACCCCAGACCTAGGCGTCCTCATGCGTCCTCACACACTTTGATGGATAACAGGCTCCTTAGGCTAGCATAGTCTAAGGCATTTATGATGGGGGTTGTGTGGAGATCCTTCTTTGTGTGCTTAGTTGGTCCCATTCAATACAGAGTGGAGGGTGATGGTGTAATTACTACCCACTCAGAACATGATTTCAACTATTAAGACTCGGATGGACATTTATTCCCTCATTCAATTTTCTCTACAAATGGTTGGTCTTCATGGTTTTCACAGGGTAATAAGGTTTAGGAAGCTTGAACCCAACTGTAGAGAATTTTGTCGCTTGCTTGTCATGGGCTGTGAAAGTGAACGTGCAAGGAGAGGTGGAAGAGGATGAGGGTGTCAGCCTCTTGTCTTCTAGCATTACCACAAAGAGGAGCAATTTGATGAATATATGCCTTTGCATATCCATCTCTTAGTCATTTCCATGGAAGCACAGAAATGTTGCAACATTGGAAATGGCCATTGGGTAGTCAAAAACCTAATTGGCCACCATCTTAGGGATTGGCAATAAGTTTAGAACTTGGTGGAAAGTATAATTGTAGATATTCATTCGCATCTTGTCCACACTTGATCAACTTTGAGAAACCTATCCAAAGGTATAGGGATCCCATTCCCTTCTCCTCCCCCTCCTCTAGCTTCCCCCATTCACCAGAAGGCTCAGACATTGGAGACTCAATCCATCAAAGAACCAAGGCTCTCATCCGTAAACACTCAATGAATTGGAAAAAGAAGGAAAAACGATCAGGCAATCCCAACTCTTCTTGCCATGAGGTGAAAGAAAAAGATTTGGCCAACCAGACAATTGATGCAAACACCACCAAGGGTAAAATCTCTTGGAAGGATTCCAACACCAGTATAGGGGCAATGTTTGTTGAGTGGGAACACCCTTCATGGTTACCAAAGGCTATGGTGATCCCTTCGTATATCTTGCTCAGGAGGACCATGCATGGTGTGATTAGGCCCAACGTGACATGGCCCAACATAACCAGGCTCAGAGTGACTAGGCTCAGTGCAAACAAGCCTAATATGACCAAGATAAGACCCAACATGGCTAAGATCGTTAACCATTTCCAAGAAAGAATTACTTAGCCTATATTAATTCTTTATTTTTCTTATAGTTTTCGTTGTCCATGTCCACCTAGTTTCTATTACATCTACTTTTATTCTAGCTCCATGTTGTCCAAACCTATTCTTAGAAATATTGGAGAGACCATTTGGTTTCCCACCCAAGGGAATATGGTCTATCTTAAGTAAAGGTTTTGGTTGATTGAACAAACTCATCTAGGACATAGTATCTTCATGTTTCTCCATGCATATATTTTATGTAAATTTCTAATGAGATAATGAATTTTGGATTTTTTGCAAGAAAAAAAAAAAAAAAAAAAACTTGACTTATTCTATATGGGCGTCCTATCACATAATAGTTATAATTAAAATCGAAAATTATGGAAAATCAATATACACATTGTATAATTATAATTTTATTAAAATTATTATTATAATTATAAAAAAAAAAGATGAATATCGATTAAACCGCATACATATATTTTAAATAATCATCTAAGAAAAAACAACACCGTTGACATGGGATTTTTTAATTAAATAAAAAAATGAAAATATAAAGTAATAATTGAATAAATTAAGAAAGAGTTAATAATAATCCATATATATATATATAAATATATATATATTATAGTATATAATATTATATTATTACAAGCTAGAATTTATTTGAGTATTTTCAATGTCTTAAATATATAGGTGATGCCAATGTGAATTCTATTAGTATTGTTAGGGTAAATGACTTCATGAAAGATTTAAAGTTATTAAGTCCATACTGGTGGTTTCAGCACATTGTTTTGGTGTATTGTGGTTTTACATGCCATAAATTAAATGTGATGAAGCCTTTAAATGGCTTGGAGGTTCTCCATTATGAAGTGCCTCAGTTTAGGGGAAGATTGAGTGAGGGAAAGATATTGGTCAACCTGGTTAGTTTTAGGTCAAGGCATGATCAATTTTAAGCCATAATTATTGGTTCTCTTTTTCCATTACTTGGTTTTGCAGGTAAAACTAGTGTATCGTGTTATCTTTACTCCTTTTTATTTTTAATCTAATTTTGTCCTCTAATGTTTTATTTTTTAACAAGTGGTACAGAGCTAAGGGATCCTAACCTTTAGAAGCAGTTGATGATTGCAATGAGGTAGAAGCTAACATAGGGAAGCCTCATTGAGATTGGACCTTCATACATGAATATTACATGAGAGGAAAAAGAGGCACACTAGGTTGAGGTGTAACTACATAAAGTTGCTTTTGTGAGGAGAGCACTTGGTGTGATAAGGTGTGGTGGCATGAGATAATGGTGAGAAAAGTGTGAGACAACACTAACAAAAGATTTTTTTTCTTTTCTTTGGAGATGAAATTTGTAAATTACATGTACATGGATATACAACCTTAAGATCTCATTAGGCATGCATACCATTGTGAGTAAAGTATTAGAGTAGACATAGGTGATAAGGGAGGAGAGATTACATATTTCCCTTGTTAAGTTTAAAGAGTTAGGGTAAACTTATCGCGATCAAAGAGTCAAGGTTGTTAGGTTATAGTGGTGGTTTTGGGAACATGGTTTTTGTGGCTCATGGTATTAGAGCTCATGGATTACATGTAATGAATACTTTTAAAGGCTTGGGGATTCTCCATTCAAAAGTTTATGAGTTTAGCCAAGGGCTCACATGGGGTAGGCTAATATGTTTAAAGAGTTAGGGTAAACTTAATTTGATCAAAGAGTAAAAGTCGTTAGGTTATAGTGGTTGTTTTGGGCTCATGGTATTACAGCTCATGGATTACATGCAATGAATCTTATAAAGGCTTAGGGATTCTCCATTTAAATGTTTCTGAGTTGAGCCAAGGGTTCAATTAGGCAAGCTAAGATGTTAGCTATTTTGGTTTCTTTTAAGTCATGGCTTGGCTACTTTTAAGTGAAGACATGTTTTTTTAAATAAATAAGATAATAATGGATCTATTGTTTGCTAATTCTTCCCCAATTGGGGTTTTTTAGGTTAAATCATGGTGTGTATTGTTTATTTGTATTTTTTTATGTATGATTTTGATCTTTATTTGTCTTGTAGTGTTTTTATCCAAATAAATTATAGTTCAGTGATCCTTATTATTTATGCCAAGGATATTTTTCTTATTATGAATAGTCCCTAGGACCTTATTAAGTAAATAAGAATCCTTAAGGACTTATGCTCTAGTATGGCTATGACTACGAACACTAATAAAGCAAATGTTATGAAACCATCTCACAAAAAGATAGAAAAGAGAGATAAATGCCTTATAATTAAGCCTCTTCGAGGGGGAAACCTCGTTTACATTACATAAATGAATAATTCTTGGATGATACAAATGACAAGACCTCCTCTCTCTATATAGGAATCTAAGGGGTCATGATATAATCAGAGCTGACATAACAATAATAATGTAAGGGCACAATATTAACAATAGTGGGCTTCTATGGGGCACAATAATAACAATATGGGGACTACATGGGCACAACAATATAATAAAATGGTTGTACTAAAAACAATAAGGGGTTACACTAGTAGTATAGGGGCATAACATGCCCCTCTCCCTCAAAAAGTGTTGTCCTCAATGCTTGAGTAGTTCTTGATGCTTCTGTTGTCCTCCCATGTAGACTATTCAGTGGGTAAGTTCTTCCACTTGATGAGATACTCTGAAATTGATCGATTTCGTAGTTGTCAGGTTCTTGTTTATGTGACTGCTCCAGGCTCCAATATGATTTTTCCTTCCTCGTCAAGTTCTGGCAATATTGTTTGAACTGGGATATTCTGCAACTTTTGAAAGAGTGGCCACACTTCTTCGTCCTTCTTCCATTCATACCTTGTTTTGTTTATCCAATCTGGTTGGATAATATAAGTAGCACAGAACAATGCTTCCACATCCTCATCCTTTCTTGAGAGTGCATCTGCAACAAAAATTTTCTTCCCTTTTCTGTAGATGATGTCAAAGTCATAACAAAACATATTTGTGACCCATTTTTCTATTCTTCTAAAGATAATATTTGTTCTAAAACGTATTTTAGACTATCATGATCCATCTTTACCTTGAAGTGTCTTCCCATTGGGTAAGGTTGCCATTTCTTAAGTGCATGTAGTATTGCCAACATTTCCTTCTCAGAAATAGCTTGCTTGAGATGTAGCTTAAAAATATCTAATCACCTACATCAAAACTTCTTTCATTGTGTTGTTGATCTACCTGTTGTTTCATTCGATTCTGCACCAAAGTGGAGTTATCCT
>APFE030569560.1:11001-21600 GCA_000404065.3 Pinus taeda
ATTAGGAACCTGCGTGTTAGCGTTGTTTGATTGTTGCTAGACCCCATTTAGGCTAGTGGGATCGCCTCTGTCCGCAGAGGGGATTTACCTCCACAACAATTTGGCAACTCCACTGGGGCAAACCTATCCAGGCAACCTGGAGGCCCACAAGGACAACCCTCCCGAGGACAACCTTCGGCCTATGGTGGTCTGCCTTTCACCTATCTTGAGAAACCCTCTGGAAACCCGGGACAACCTTATGCTCAACAAGGACAACCTGGAGTCCAGCAGAGGTACCCTTCCAGTCAACCCTATGGGAACCCAAGACAACCTTATGCGCAACAAGGACAACCTGGAATCCAGCAAGGGTACCCTTCTGGGCAGGGTGGTTAGCCTTACGCGCAGCAAGGCCAGCGCACTGCTCAGCCTAGTCAACCATCTGGACAGGTTGGTCAACCCCAAGGTCAACCAACCATTCAGTCCGCTCAGCCGTCTGGTCTGCAAGGTAACCCTCGGTTGTACAAGGACAACCTAACACCCAGCAAGCTCAACCTTTTGGGCAAGTAGGTCCATCCCAAACTCAACCAGGGCAACCTTTCGGCCAGGTGGCCCAAACTCAATCTTCTCAAGGACATCCTTCTGGGCCTGCTCAATCGGGCATGCAGATAGTCGTTGCTTCTCAAGCTCAACCCGGTTTTCAGCCCCATACTCAAACTGGTCTCCAGATGCAAGGTGGGTTTCAATCCCAACCTTCTTACCAAGCGCAGCCTGGTCCCCAGGCTCAGTATGGAGCCCAGCAACTGTATGGATACCAGCAACCCCAGGGGCAAGCTCAGTTTGCCCCGTATCAAAATTATCAACAGATGCAGGTCACTCCTTATCAAAATTACCAGCAACAGTATGTTGTTCCTACAGGTCAGCTTGGTAATCAATGGGGCGCTAGGGGGCAGATCCAGGGTCAGCCGTCCGGTTATGGATATAACCCCTATGGACAGAGTCCCTACGGACAGAATCCTTTTGGGCCTGGTCCGTCCGGACAAAATCAATGGGGGAAACCAGCAACTGGTTGGAACTCTAGCCCTACCTCGTATCCACAACCGCAGATGTCCTTCAATCCTCAGCTACCATTCTTAGCAACGTTGGAACTACCATATGTATCTAAATTGACTAATGATCCTATCTTGCATAATCCATTCTGGCCACCAGTTCCAACCAAGATACCTGGCGATTGTCCCAAGTTTGATGGCAAATCTGGAGAGGATCCTCAAGCCCATCTTATGACTTACCACCTTTGGTGTTCATCAAATTCATGGCTTGATGACTCAATCTGGCTCCCCCTGTTCCAAAGGACTCTCACCGGCTCGGCTGCTAAGTGGTACATTGAGTTGACCCGTGCGTCCTTTCAAGATTTCATTTCATTGGAAATGGCATTCCTAACTCATTTTCAGCTACCCATTCGGTATGAGACGGGAACGCATCTCCTTACGTCTCTCAAACAGGACACAGCCACGCACATCTCTGATCATATACATGAATGGATACGGCGTCATCAGTTGATCAAGTTCTGGATTCCTGATCAACTCCTAACCGATTGGTTCACAACCTCCTTTGTCCCTAAAATCGCACAGGACATTTCTATGGGAGCTTGTGTGACTGAAGAGCAAGCTACCGCGCATGCTCAGTACCTCGACTTAATTTATTCTCAGTCAGGTACTTTATATGAGTATTTTCCTGATGCCCCGAGACACGGTACCTCCAAAGCTCCACCAAATCCATCTGTTGACGGTGTTATTGGCTCTGTAAATCCGTCGTCGAAGAAATTCTCCTCGAACCCTGGGAAGAAAAAATCGAATGCTTCAAACGAAAACACTTCTCAGGGTGGATCTAATTCTAGAAGTACTTCCGAGGTCAACGTCGTCCAGTCCACCACGGCGGACAAGGCCTCGAAAGGAAAGAAAAAGGGGAAAACAAAGAATAAATCTTAGCAACCCAAATAGGACTCCTCCAAACCTCCACCCAAGGAAGAAGCCAAACGTAAACCGAAGTATCCTTGTCTTATCTGTGACGAGGATCACTATACCAAAGACTGCCCAAGGCGATTCGAAGTTAGTCGTTTATTGAAGGGTGCTCCTAGGATTCCTGCGGTTCTGAAAGAACCTTTCCCCTCACAGCAAACTCAAATGGTGGCCGATCCATCCTCGTCTTCTTCTCCCTTTGGTTCCCAAGTGTTCATGGCTGGAACCATTCTCGTTCATGTAATGACTCGAGCAAAGGAATATCCATCATCTGCTGGGAAGGAGCCTGAGGTCCCCTCAAGCGCTCCTTCGTCCAGTTCTGGTCCACTCCACATCGAGAGACCTAGCACTGAGACGCCCATCCGACCCCCTCCTAAAGGTGTACTCTGGAGATCGTCTTACAACCCAAATGCTCGTGCTTCCCAGCACTATAGCATCGTGGAGGACTTAGCTCAGGCTCCGTCAGCTATGTCTGCTTTAGAAGTTCTCCAAAGTTGCCCCCCCCAGATGAAGTCCCTACTATCGGCCATCGCTGGCATCGACCCGACCGATTCGGATTTAATCACCTTTGATCTCGAGAACCATGTCCCAAGACTGCCTCACCAGATTGCTTTCCTTATTCAAGTCATCATCAATTCGAAAACAATTCAGCGTACAGTTATTGATGAAGGCACGTCAACTTGCATCATGTCTGTTGCTTGTTAGAAAGAAATCGGGTCTCCGACTTTGAGTCAGTCTCCCACGACGCTAGAAGCCTTTAACGGGAGAGAATCTCACCCCTACGGTATCCTTCAACGATTGTCGATTACTTTGGAAGGGAAGACCATTGAAGTGGAAGTTGAGGTCATTGATGCAAATCTTACTTACAACCTCCTTTTGGGCCAGAGCTAGACATATGCCATGCGTGCCATGGATTCATCCCTCTTTCGTGTCATTCATTTCCCTCATCAGGTTAAAATTGTCACAGTAGACCAGCTCTCCTTATTCGCTTCTTCTTCCAAAGGCAATGTGCCTTTCATGGAGCATACCTCCATCCCCTACGAGAGTGTGGGAGCTGAGCTCTTCAAAGACCCTACCCTCATGGGTGTCTTTTCACTCCTACCTCCGAACCTCGCTTCCCTTGGTTTGGTTACTACTCGTTCTGATCCCCCATTGCACATTGTTGCTACCCTCAGCCCCTCTGCACAAGGGGGCATTGATCCTCTAGCTTGTAACCCTCACTCGGCCAGGGGGCATGGGCAGATCATCAGTGTCATTGATCATTTTACAAACCAGGCCGAGACGACGCCTACACTGTCTAGGCCGGTTACGCAACAATGCGATAGGGTAAGTCCCAAAATGGGCTTGACTTGAATGAGTATCATGCGTGCACTCTATTTTTGTATATACATGTGCTTTCAGCAGGTGTGTTGTGTGTGCATGTTTTCAAGTTTTTATCTTGGTGTGTCGGCGTGATTTCCACTTATTGTGTCTTTTGCTTCTTGGATATATGTCTGGATCACCTTACGTTGGTTTCGCTGATGGTGCCTCCCGCAGTACACGCAACTTGTCATCTGCGGCATGAGCGATCTATGATCCTTGTTACACAGTATTTTGTCACCGTCCCTGTTATCCCTTCTCCCTCACATTGGAGGACCTATTCCGGGACCTGTGAGAAGTGACATAACCTTAAAACACCTACATTGTATCCCCTTGAGTATGCACTTCATATGCCCTGAAGACACCTTCTGCAAAATACCCATAAATATAGCATTTTTTCCATTGGCGTTGTTCTATAGTGTATCACTCGTGCCAATGGGGGAAATCCTCCAAAGAGGGCGCGCTAGCTAGCGGCTCTGTATCAGAGTCGCACTAGCGCCAACCTAGTTGGGTAAAGTTTTTAACAAACCAACTTGCGAAGGTTCTTCCTAACCTATTCATGAACTGACTCCAGTTTGAGTTAGTTCAGTTAGGCTTCGAATCTCCATGGAAGGGAAGTAGTTCTCCACCTCTCATGGAATTTTCCTAATGATAAGGACAATCCCATGAATCTTTTGGATGATCTTATCTCCTTCTCCTCTTTCTATATAAGCTTGTCCTTTTGCCTTTGACAAGCTAGTTAGTAATTCTACTCTTCAAGCTCCAAATTCTAAGTCCCAAAGTCTGAGAATTGCTAAGCTCATGCTACAAGAGGCGTTGTTCATCCCCATAAGGCTACATCTTCAATGAGGAGATCCATGTCCAAGTAACCAAGAAGAGGGAGGCTTGTTCCCCATCCCCTACAAGCTTTGCAAGGCATGTGTTGCTGATCACCTAGCCAAAGGAGGATTTGACGTCAGAACTTGGTTGTATTCTCTTTTTTTTATCAATAATAATAGACGACTATCATTATGGTTCCACTCTCATTGTCCTTATAATGATGTTTGAGTTGTATCCTTTGTGACTAATACATAGTTGCATTTCTTGGATTTTATGCTTGTATTTGTGTTGTTCTTTGCATGTGTAGGTGTCTGTTCACAAGGATCATGAGGATTGTGACCAGCTGAAGCGAAAGAATGGGAGCGACGACTCTTCTACAAATACTAGCGTTGGATTCGAGGTAGGCCCTCATCATCGGTCTTTAATTTACAATTAGGAACCTACGTGTTAGCGTTGTTTGATTGTTGCTAGACCCCATTTAGGCTAGTGGGATCACCTCTGTCCGCAGAGGGGATTTACCTACACAACAGCACCAAAGTGTCTACTCCGATGCAAGAATTAGATCCAAGTATTTTGTAGTTTTTGTAGACTCGCATGAACTTATTGAGGAATCAAAAGTTTGTCAAAGGACTCCAAGAGTTGATAGAATCCTGCACTGATAAAGAAGAACTACAAAGCAATTTGCGTGCAGTAAACAATTTGCATTGACACAAGAAAAGAACAGCGAAGGAAATGAGATTAACCGTGCAAATCGGGGAATATGATATGGATCAGGTAATCCTAGATTTAATATCTGATGCCAACGTGTTACCTAAGCAAAATTGGGAGTCAATGGGAAGACCGATGTTGCAATGGTCGCCAATGCAATTGAGGATGGCTAACCAACAGAAGATCGCCCTTATGGGAAGGTTACCTGGCATCATAATAGACATCGAAGGAGTCTTAACTGTTGCAAACTTCGAAGTGATCAAAATTGTAGATGATAGAAACCCTTATCTACCACTACTTGGATTGGATTGGGCTTTTGATAATTTGGCGATAATCAGTTTGAACAAGAGATAAATGGTGTTTAAAAGAGACAACATGAGGGTCATTGTCCCTCTAGACTCCTCAGAAGGAGTGTTATACAGAGCTTGTCCAAGACAAGTAATGCGACACAGATGTCGATAACATTTATTAGATAAAAACTAAGGAGGAGGATTGGATTAATACTACTACAGATGGAAAATTGGGTTGGGATCATGACAGTTCTTGTACTTCAGATTCTGAAAAAGAACTAGAAAATTGGCATAATATGTTATATGAAGTCTCTAGCACAAAATCACTTCACAACATAACTTCCAAGGTATGTAATCTACCTTATTATGATGGGATCGAAGAAGTAAGCATGTTTCTTGACGAATATGAAAGAGAAATACCAGAAGAATAGAGGTTGCAATCTTTGGATATAACCCTGAGGTCTACACGTGTTAGATGGTGGGGTACTCATAAAATAAATATAACAGAATGGTAGTAGTGTCGAAGATTAATGTGGATCAGGTTTGGCTTAATCGACACAAAAATTGAAGTAAATTATGAGGGTAAGGTTGATCCCTAGGATCATATTCATTGCTGCACTTTGGTTTGGAAAGAAATTCCAGAACAAGAGTGGGTACATGGATTTATCCACACACTAGAAATGATTCCTATGAATTGGTATCTTGAAACAAAATTGCGACAAGGAACTGCAAAATGGATAGATTTGGTTGAATGGTTTTTACTAACATTCAAATTTGATGATGATTTCCCATGTATAGAATCGGCTCTTCAGGAAATAAGAGTAAATATTTTTGAGAATGAAGCTCCATTAACATGGGAGGATGATTGGGCAGCATAGTTACAAAATGCATTGGAATGTTATAATATAATTTCCGAAGAAGATGAAGATCTGCATAATATTTATATACCATAATCGGAAGGACATCGCGAATTTGATGGACCAGAACCTGAGATATTGGATATAACACAGCCACTAAAAACATAGAAAGTGTATATTGGAACAGATGAAGGCTCGAAGTTCATGATGATTGGAGACTACTGAGACGCCGATACAGTTAGTAAAATCACAAAGCTACTACATGAATACCAGGAGCTATTCCCGATGAAGTTTTTAAAAATGAAGGGCGCATTAGGGGACGTAGGAGTCATGAGTATCCCTCCGAAATATTATTCGAATCCTCTAAAGAAAATACCCTATAGGTTGAATCCAAAATATAAGGAAAAAGTGAAGGAAGAATTAGACAAAATGCTAGCAACAGGGATCATTGAACTTGTCGAAGAGTCTAAATGGGTAAGACCCATGATAGTTCAGGAAAAGAAGACTAAAGGAGAGATCAAAATCTGTGTTGACTTAAGGAAAGTAAATGATGCATGTGTGCATGACCCTTTCACTACACCATTTACAAAAAAAGTATTGGGCAATGTAGGAGGTCACAAGGCCTATTTTTTCACAGATGCCTTTTCGGGTTACCATTAGATCAAGATTGCGCCAAAAGATAAACATAACTTATAAGACAACTTTTGCAATAGAGTGGGGATCATTTCAATACACAGTGATGCCCTTTTGATTGAAGAATGTGCCTGGCATATTTTCTAGAGTCATAGTCACAATGTTTAAGGAGTACATACATAAATTCTTGGAAGTTTACTTTGATGATTAGATATTCTTTGGGCTATTAAAGAAGCATACTTAAAGCTTAAGGCTTATGTTAGATACATGTAGGTAGCATCATATTTCACTTAACTTGAAGAAGTGTATATTTTGTGTGCCTTGTGACATACTCTTGGGGCATATTATGTGCAAATAGCGGTTGTTGGTGGATTATGTGAAGATATCAGTGATTGTGAACTTGCCAGCACTAAAAATAGTGAGACAACTATGCATGACACTTGGACACACTGGCTATTACAGGAAGTTTATAAAGGGGTATATGTAGATAACTACACCAATAGATAAGTTATTGAATAAAGATGTCATTTTTAAATGGGATGAAGAATGTCAGAAGGGTTTGGATATACTGAAGGCGAATATGATAACTACGCTGATATTAGTTTTTCCGTACTGGAATAAGGAATTTCATATACATGTTGATGCATCTTGCATAACACTGGGTATAGTTTCGACACAACCAAGAGTAGGTGAAGTTGATCACCCCATAGCTTTTGCAAATAGAAAATTGTCCAAGGCAAAAAATAACTATACTACAATAGAAAGAGAAGGATTAGCTATGGTTTATGCGTTGCAGAAGTTCATGAACTACTTGTTGGGAGCACATTCTAATATGTTCACTGAGCACTCCACACGGAAATATTCGGTGAATAAACCTATTTTAGGAGGAAAAATATGTCGATAGTTGTTGTTGTTCTGGGTGTACGATTTTGAGGTTGTAGTCAAGCCACGAAGATTGAATGTTGGGCTCGATAATTTGTCAAGATTGGAGACAGGAGAAGAATCCACCAGTATCAAAGATAACTTACCTGATGTGTAGTTATTCACAATCAGGGTTGTGGATGATCACCTTGCGAATATTATTCAGTTTTCAGCCACATGAATGGCACCCACGGAGTACACTCAAAAGAAGGAGTTGGTGATAAAAGAAGTTGATTTAACATTGATTGCAGGGTACTTGTACAAAATGGGACCGGATGAAATACTGCGTAGATACGCCCCTGAACATGAAAGATAGAGTATCCTAGAAGAAGCTCATGGAGGATCTGTAGGTGGACATTATGCAAGAAAGGCCACTATGCACAAAATCTTGAGGGTTGGGTTATGGTGGCCACAATACATAAGGATGCAAAAGAATTTTTTTGAGCGTGTGATATATGTCAAAGAATAGGAAGGCCATCTAGAAGAGATGAAATGCCATTAAATCCACAAGTAATGTTGCAAACATTTGACAAGTGGGCTATTGACTTTGTTGTACCTATTAACCCACCAGGAAATAAGACCAGTGCAAAATACATAATCACTGCAACTGATTATTTGACGATATGAGCCGATGCACATCTAGTGGAGGATTGAAGCGCAAATACCGCCACAAAGTTCATTTCTTAACACATTTTGTCCAGATTTGGGTGTCCAAGCATATTGATGAGTGACCAAGAGTCACATTTATTGAATAAGACCATTGAAGCATTAACTGAGGAATTGGAAGCACACCATTAGAAAAGTACCCCATATCACCCTCAAGCGAATGTGACAGTCGAATATTTCAACAAAATTTTGGAGAATGCACTCACAAAGGTGTGAAATGTGAACAAGAATGACTGGGATCTAAGAATTCCAGTGGTTTTGTGGGAATATAGGACAACATGCAAGAAATTAACAGGCTAGAAAATTTTTAGGTCAATATTTGGACAAGAAGCAGTCATGCCTATAGAATACAATATGCCCAGTTTAAGAATTGCAACCTTCACAGACATGACATACTCCAATATAATGGAGGAGGGGATGGCATAATTTCTTGCTTTGGAAGAGGACAGGTTTATAGCAGGCTTTCATCAACAATTCCAAAAAGAAGGGGATAAAGCCTGGCATGATAGGCACATCAAGAAAAAAATATTCCGGGAAGGAAATCTTGTACTCTTATATGATAGAAAATTTGTCAAGTTCCCAGGAAAATTTAAAACACATTGGAGATTACCATATATCATCAAACATGTCTCTGATGGTGGCGCAATTCATCTCGTGAAGTTAAACGATCAACTAATTTAATGGTATCAAATTGAAGGTATACATGGATGACTCTGTCCCTGGAGATTCACACTAAAATATGAAAGGAGAAGAGTCTTAGTTCCACCTACAGTTCAAAGTTGGCACTAGACTATAAAATAATTTGTAGAATGGTATCAAATTGAAGGTATACATGGATGACTCTGTCCCTGAAGATTCACACTAAAATATGAAAGGAGAAGAGTCTTAGTTCCACCTACAGTTCAAAGTGGGCACTAGACTATAAAATAATTTGTAGAAGGGGACTTCATAGAAAGAAGATTACTGCGCAATATTTAGGGGCATGTTGAAGTCCGAAAGAACCGTGCCGAAGAAGGATTACTCTGTGATATTTAGAAGTACGTCAAAGTTTAGAAGAACCATGATGAAGGGTAAATTACTACATGATTTTCGAAGATAACCATAAAAATATGACCATTGGAAGGAAAAATATACCGTTAAAAGAAATTTGTCATTAAAAGGCGTGGGAGAAACACATTTATGAAGCACAACCAAATTATGGTGCACACTGGTTATTGTGGAGCACTTGGAAGGTATGCTTTTGACAAGCAATCTAGTAGTTTTTCAATAATAATTGTAACCTTTTCTGCATTATGAATTCAAATAAGATAAAGGATTTTGATAAAATGTGCAAGAATTGACAAAAGAAGCTCAAGTACTAATAATTAACGTTTTTCTATACAGGAAGACGTGGAAGCAAGGAGTTGCCATCCAAAAGTGAGAAGCAGAGGAAGAATAACTGCTGTCCCTCCAGAGGGGAACTGGATGCGAACAAGATCAAGCAAATTAGAGCTGAATAGTCCAGGAAAAGAATGCGGGATACCGAGTCGGTGAACGCGAGGAAGAAAAGAGAAGGATTAAACGATTGGCGAATCCCTCAGGATCGGGATCACTGCTTTAACTTATCTTTGATTATCTAGATACCTCCGTCATTTCTTTTCTATAAAGGAACAACGTCATTGAGAAAGTGGACTACTGTTTTTATAATTCTAAGTTTCAGAACAAAACTTTGATCATTGAGTCTCACTGAGACCTGATTTTGTTATACTCTGTTGATGCGATTAATATAAAAGGCTTAGTGTTTATTTCATCTCTGCATCTGGAGTAACCTAAGGCGGTGTACCATTGGCAGCTAAGGGCCCGGCTCTGAAGGACACTTGCTTTTGTATCATTATACGGTGATTTGCGTGTGTTTTTTATCTTTATTACTTAGTAATCTGATACATCTTCATATGATATGCTATGCTCTATTAAATCATTAATTCTGAATGATTCCATATAATGTCCGACACTTGACAATTGGATCTTATTCAAGGTGAATGCATCTTGAATCAGGTATTTCTGTAACAGAATGTTGGTATGAATGTTATTGTCATTGGATCCATGTGAAATAATATTTGTGGGACTTGAAAGAAGTGTTACTCTGTTTAGAAACATAGTCATATCATTCATTATTCTCAAATTGCTATATTAGTATAGAACATGTACATACGGGTGATGGTTGTTGTTCCATAATTCATCAAGGATTGTTGTTCCATTTTATTAATGTTGTTCCATTTTATTACTGTTGTTCCATTTTATTACTGTTGTTCCATTTTATTATTGTTGTTACATTTTACTGCTGTTCCATTTCCATTTTGCTGTTCCATTTTA
>APFE030569560.1:50389-60452 GCA_000404065.3 Pinus taeda
GGAATGCCTGTAAATATGTCAAAATCTAAACAAAATAGTCACACATTAGCAAAGCTCACTTGATCATGCTTAATGACATCTGATGTAATGATCTGGGTGGTTTTACATTGAAAATGAGGCAAAAGAGAGAGGTAAGTGATGAAAAACAGTAGGTAATAGTGGATGATGAGGTGTAAGTTAGAGGCTCTACATACTCTGCTATGGATGGTTGCGCCCATACCACATACATCATGTACTTGAGATATCAGTTGTACTTCTTATGCATGTTCTCCGGCGGTTGTGTTTTCAGTCGACCATGTTCTTGTAAAGCATTTCACCCCTCTCTCTCTCGGGCCTCATGCTTTAGGGGGCATCTGTTACACAATAATTTGTCACCGTCCCTGTTACCCCTTCTCCAACGCATTGGAGGACTTATTCTGGGACCTGTGAAAAGTGACATAACCTGAAAGCACCTGCATTGTATCCCCTTGAGTATGTACTTCATATGCCCTAAAGACACCTTCTGCAAAATACCCATAAAAATAGCCCTTTTTCCATTAGCGTTGTTCTCTACCTCTCATGGAAGCTTCCTAATGATAAGGACAATCCCATGAATCTTGTGGATGATCCTATCTCCTTCTCCTTTCTCTATATAAGCTTGTCCTTTTTCCTTTGACAAGCTAGTTAGTAATTCTACTCTTCAAGCTCCAAATTCTAAGTCCCAAAGTCTGAGAATTGCTAAGCTTATGCTACAAGAGGCCTTGTTCATCCCTGTAAGGCTATATCTTTAATGAGGATATCCATGTCCAAGTAACCAAGGAGAGAGAGGCTTGTTCCCCATTCCCAACAAGCTTTGCAAGGCATGTGTTGTTGATCACCCAGCCAAAGGAGGATTTGACGTCAGAACTTAGTTGTATTCTTCTTTGTTTATCAATAATAATAGACGACTATCATTATGGTTCCACTCTTATTGTCTTTACAATGATGTTTGAGTTATATCCTTTCTGACTGATATATAGTTGCATTCTTGGATTTTATGCTTGTATTTGTGTTGTTCTTTGCATGTGCAGGTGTCCGTTCACGAGGATCATGGGGATTGTGACCAGCTGGAGCGAAAGAATGGGAGCGACGACTCTTCTACAAATACTAGCGTTGGATTCGAGATAGGATCTCATCATCGGTCTTTACTTTGCAATTAGGAACCTGCGTGTTAGCATTGTTTGATTATTGCTAGACCCCATTTAGGCTAGTGGGATCGCCTCTGTCCTCAGAGGGGATTTACCTCCACAACAGAGCGTATGACTTGAACCTCTAACCTACTTTCCTCATGATGTGTTCGTTGCAATGACGTGAATAGTCCTCACTGGTATGATCGCGCCCCCTCCCCCTAACGTTCAACGGCCACCACATGAGAAAAGGGGGGAGGGTGCAACATTAGGACTTCCCGACAAGCCACCCATCCCAGTACTACTCTAGCCCAAGTGCCCTTAACTGTGGAGTTTTTATGGGGTCTAGTGAATTAACATTGGTATGATCGCGCCCGCAAGGACCTCGTGCCCTTCCCCTCTTCAATGGGCACCGCGCTAGGAAAGGGGGAGGGTGCATAACTAGGACTTCTCGAGAGGTTACCCATCCCAGTGTTACCCTAGCCCAAGTGCGCTTAACCGTTGATGGGATCCATTGCATTTAATGCAGGTATGGTCTCGCCCCCTCCCCCTGAGGTTCAACGGGCATCGCATGAGAAAAGGGGGGTGAGGGTGGAACACTAGGACTCCCTGAGAAGTCACCCATCCCAGTACTACTCTAGCCCAAGCATGCTTAACTGCAGAGTTATAATGGGATTCGGTGCATTAACGTTGGTATAATTGCACCCGCAAGAATCTCACCCCCTCCACCTCTTCAATGGAGACATGTGAGCCACGAGGAGTGCTCGCAGCCCATCCATGACCCTCGATCAGAAGCGGCTCGACATGGTGTTTGCTACCCTTCACCTGGCGCAGCGCATTCTTCGACCTGATATCGCTCTCAGCCCCCACAGGACCACCCGGACGGAAGAAAAGAAGGCGTAAGTTCCGCGGCCACCGACAATGCTACATACAGCTCGTGGGGCTCTCCGTTGATGATCCATGCACTTTTCTGAAATCCGAATTCATAAAAAGAGAGAGCGTATGACTTGAACCTCTAACCTACTTTCCTCATGACTTGTTCGTTGTAATGACATGAATAGTCCCTAGTTCATCTTCCACTCTCACAATAAGTCACCTCTGTTGCCCCTAGAATCCCCACTGTGACTCCCAACTAGGATGATAAATTGGTGTCTCGTTTCTGAACTCGAAACTCCGTGATTCATCATGGCCAAAGAAGAGGCTCTTTCGGGTTAATCGCACACGATCTCTTTTACGTCAACATTTCGATGAATCCGCGTGGACCGCCTCACTACGCGATGAAAATGGGGGGAGGATGCAACACTGGGACTCCCCGGGAGGTCACCCATCCCAGTACTACTCTATCCCAAGCGCAATTAACTGCGGAGTTCTGATGGGATCTAGTGCAAGGATCTCGCCCCCTCCCCCTCTTCAACAGAGACCCGCGAGCCAAGCGGAGTGCTCGCGGCCCATCCACGACCCTAGACCCAAAGCCTGCTTAACTGCCAATGGGATACGGTGCGTTTAACACTGGTATGATCGCGCCCCCTCCCCCTAAGGTTCAATGGGTACCGCACGAGAAAAGTTGGGAGGGTGAAACACTATGACTTCCTAGAATGTCACCCATCCCAGTACTACTCTAGCCCAAGCGTGCTTATTTGCGAAGTTCCGATGGTGTCCGATGCATAAACACTGGTATGAGAAGAGGCTCTTCAGGGTTAATCGCACATGATCTCTTTGGCGTCAACGTTTCGATGAATCCAGGTGGACTGCCTCGCCGCGTAAAGAAAAGGGGGGAGAGTGCAACACTGGGACTTCCCGGGAGGTCACCCATCCCAATACTACTCTAGCCCAAATGCGCTTAACTGCGGAGTTCTGATGGGATCAAGTGCATTAACGCTGGTATGATCGCACCTGCAAGGATCTCGCGCCCTCCCCCTCTTCAATGGGAACCACATAGGAAAGGTGGGAAGGTGCAGCATTGGGACTTTCCGAGAGATAACCCATCCCGGTGCCAGCCTAGCCAAAGCGCGCTTAACTGTCGATGGGATCCGGTGCGTTTAACGCTATTATGATCGCGCCCCCTCCCCCTGAGGTTCAACAGGTACAACACGAGATAAGGGGGGAGGGTATACTCTAGGACTTCCTGGGAGGTCACCCATCCCAGTACTACTCTAGCCCAAGCATGCTTAACTGCAAAGTTTTGATGGGGTCTGGTGCATTAACGCTGGTATGATCGCCCCTGCAAGGACATCGCGCCCTCCCCATCTTCAACGGGGACCGTGCTGGGAAAGGGGGAGGGTGAAGAACTAGGACTTCACGGGAGGTCACCCATCCCAGTGCTACCCTATCCCGAGCGCGCTTAACCACTGATGCAATCCGGTGCATTTAACGCTAGTATGATCGTGCCCCCTCCCCCTAAGGTTCAACGGGCACCGCACGAGAAAAGGGGGGAGAGGGTGCAACAGTAGGACTTCCCAGGAGGTCACCCATCCCAGTGCTACTCTAGCCCAAACGCGCTTAACTACGGAATTTTGATTGGATCCGGTGCATTAATGCTGGTATGATCGCACCCGCAAGGATCTCGCCCCCTGTCCCTCTTCAACAAAGTCCCGCGAGCCATTAGAAGTGCTCGCGGCCCATCCACAGCCCTCGATCCAAAGCGGCTCGACACGGTGTTTGCTCCCCTTCCCCCAGTGCAACGCATTCCCTGATTGGGCACCGCCCTCGTCCCCCGCAGGGCCACTTGTACAGCGGAGAAGAAGGCATAAGTTCTGCAGCCACCGACGACGCTGCGTAGAGCTCATCGGGCTTTCCGTTGATGATCCATGCACTTTTCCAAAATTTGAATTCATAAAAAGAGAGAGCTTATGACTTGAACCACTAACCTACTTTCCTCATGACGTGTTCACTACAATGACGTGAATAGTCCCTGGTTCATCTTCCACTCTCACAATACGTCACCTCTGTTGTTGCTAGAATCCCCGCTATGACTCCCAACTAGGATGATAAACTGGCGTCTCGTTTCTGAACTCGAACCTCCGTGATTCATCATGTCCAGAGAAGAGGCTCTTCCGGGTTAATTGCACATGATCTCTTTGGCGTCAACGTTTTGATGAATCCATGTGGACCGTCTCGCCATGCGAAGAAAAGGGGGGGAGGGTGAAACATCCTGACTTCCCGGGAGGTCACCCATCCTAGTACTACTCTAGCCCAAGCACGCTTAACTGCGGAGTTATGATGGGATCGTTGCATTAACGCTGGTATGGTCGGACCCAAAAGGATCTTGCGCCCTCCCCCTCTTCAACGGGCACGACCCACGAAAAGGGGGAGGTTGCAGCATTAGGACTTCCTGGGAGGTCACCCATCCCTGTGCTACCCTAGCCCAAGCGCGCTTAACTACTCTGTTGTTGCTAGAATCCCCGCTGTGACTCCCAACTAGGATGATAAACTGGCGTCTCATTTCTGAACTCGAAACTCCGTGATTCATCATGGCCAGAGAAGAGGCTCTTCCGGGTTAATCGCACATGATCTCTTTGGCGTCAACGTTTCGATGAATCCATGTGGACTGTCTTGCCGTGCGAAGAAAAGGGGGGGAGGGTGAAACATCCTGACTTCCCGGGAGGTCACCCATCCTAGTACTACTCTAGCCCAAGCGCGCTTAACTGCGGAGTTATGATGGGATCGTTGCATTAACGCTGGTATGGTCGGACCCAAAAGGATCTTGCGCCCTCCCCCTCTTCAACGGGCACGACCCATGAAAAGGGGGAGGTTACAGCATTAGGACTTCCCGGAAGGTCACCCATCCCTGTGCTACCCTAGCCCAAGCGCGCTTAACTACCGATGGGATACGGTGCGTTTAACAGTGTTATGGTCACGCCCCCTCCCCCTGAGGTTCAATGGGCACCGCATGAGAAAAGGTGGGTTTGTGAAACAGTAGGACTTCCCGGGAGGTCACCCATCCCTATACTACTCTAGCCCAACTGCGCTTAATTGCGGAGTTCTAATAGGGTCCGGTGCATTAACCTTGGTATGATCACACCCGCAAGGACCTTGCGCCCTCCTCCTCTTCAACGGGCACCGTGCCGGGAAAGGGGGAGGGTGAAAAACTAGAACTTCCCAGGAGGTCACCCATCCCAGTGCTGCCCTAGCCCGAGCGCGCTTAACCACTGATGGGATCCGGTTCTTTTAACGTTGGTATGATCGCGCCCCCTCCCCCTAAGGTTCAATGGGCACCGCAAAAGAAAAGGGGGGAGAGTGTGCAACACTAGGACTTCCAGAGAGGTCACCCATCCCATTACTACCCTAGCCCAAGCGCGCTTAACTGTGGAGTTCTAATGGATCCTGTGCATTAACGTTGATATGATCGCACCCGCAAGAATCTCACCCCCTCCACCTCTTCAACGGAGACATGCGAGCCACGGGGAGTTCTCGAGGCCCATACATGGCCCTCGATCCAAAGTGACTTGACACAGTGTTTGCTCCCCTTCCACCGGCGCAGCTCATTCCCTGACCTGGCACCGCCCTCTATCCCCACAGGTTCACCCAGAGGGCGTAGAAGAAGGCGTAAGTTCCGCGGCCATCGACGAGGTTGTGTAGAGCTCGCCAGGCTTTCCGTTGATGATCCATGCACTTTTCCAAAATCCGAATTCATAAAAAGAGAGAGCGTATGACTTGAACATCTAACCTACTTTCCTCATGAATTGTTCGCTGCAATGACGTGAATAATCCCCGATTCGTCTTCCACTCTCACAATATGTCATCTCTGTTGCCCCTAGAATCCCCACTATGACTCCCAACTAGGATGATAAACTGGCGTATCGTTTCTGAACTCGAACCTTCGTGATTCATCACGTCCAGAGAAGAGGCTCTTTCAGTTAATCGCACACGATCTCTTTGGCATCAATGTTTCGACAAAACCACGTGCACTGCCTCGCTGCGCGAAGAAAAGGGGGGAGGGTGCAACACTGGGACTTCCCGGGAGGTCACCCATCCCCATATTACTCTAGCCCAAGCGTGCTTAACTACGGAGTTTTGATGGGATCTGGTGCGTTAACGTTGGTATGATTGCACCCGCAAGGATCACGCGCCCTCCCACCCTTCAACGGGCACCACACAGGAAAAGGGGAAGGGTGCAGCACTGGGACTACCCGAGAGGTCACCCATCCCAGTGCTACCCTAGCCCAAGCGCACTTAACTGCCAATGGGATCCGGTGCATTTAACGCTGGTATGATCGCACCACCTCCCCCTGAATTTCAACGGGCACCGCTCGAGAAAAGGGGAAAGGGTGTAACACTAGGACATCCCGAGAGGTCACCCATCCCAGTACTACTCTAGCCCTAGCGCGCTTAACTGCGAAGTTATGATGGGGTCCGGTGCATTAACGTTGGTATGATCGCACCCGCACGGACCTCGCGCCCTGCCCTTCTTTAACGAGCACTGCGCCGGGAAAGGGGGAGGGTGCAGAACTAGGACTTTGCAGGAGGTCACCCATCCCAGTGCTACCCTAGCCCGAGCAAGCTTAACCACTTATGGGATCTGGTGCATTTAACGATGGTATGATCGCGCCCCCTCCCCCTGAGGTTCAACAGGCACCACACGAGAAAAGGGGGGGAGGGTGCAACACTAAGACTTCCCGGGAGGACACCCATCCTAGTACTACTCTAGCCCAAGCGTGTTAGGAGTTCCCAGGAGGTCACCCATCCCAGTGCTATGCTAGCCCGAGTGCGCTTAACCACTGATGGGATCTTGTGCATTTAACACTGGTATGGTCACGCCCCCTCCCCTTGAGGTTCAATGGTCACCGCACGAGAAAAGGGGGGGAGGGTGCAACACTAGGACTTCCAGGGAGGACACCCATCCTAGTACTACTCTAGCCCAAGTGTGCTTAACTATAGAGTTCTGATGGGATCCAGTGCATTAACATTGGTATTATCGCACCTGTAAGGATCTCGCCCACTCCCCATCTTCAACGGAGACCCGCGAGCCACGGGGAGTTCTCGTGGGCTATCCACGGCCCTCGATCTGAAGCGGATCGACACGGTGTTTGCTCCCCTTCCCTTAGAGCAGCACATTCTCCGACCTAGCATCACCGTCGAACCCCATAGGGCCACCCAGACGACGGAGAAGAAGGCGTAAATTCCGCGACCACCGACGACGTTGCGTAGAGCTCGCTGGGCTTTCCGTTGATGATCCATGCACTTTTCCAAAATCTGAATTCATAAAAGGAGAGAGCGTATGACTTGAACCTCTAACCTACTTTCCTCATGACGTGTTCGTTGCAATGACGTGAATAGTCCCTAGTTCGTCTTCCACTCTCACAATACGTCACCTCTGTTGCCCCTAGAATCGTCGTTGTGACTCCCAACTAGGATGATAAACTGGCGTCTCGTTTCTGAACTTGAACCTCTATGATTCATCATGGCCAGAGAAGAGGTTCTTCCAGGTTAATCACACACGATCTCTTTGGTGTCAACGTTTTGATGAATCCGCGTGGACCACATCGTCGTGCGAAGAAAAATTGGGGAGGGTGCAACACTGGGACTCCCTGGGAGGTCACCCATCCTAGTATTACTCTAGCCCAAGCATGCTTAACTGCAGATTTATGATGGGATCCGGTGCGTTAACACTAGTATGATCACACCCACAAGAATCTCGCGCCCTCCCCCCCTTCAACGGGCACTGCGCAGGAAAAGGGGGAGGATGCAGCACTAGGACTTCCCGGGAGGTCACCCATGCTGGTGCTACCCTATCTCAAGCACGCTTAACTGCCGATGGGATCCAGTGTGTTTAATGCTGGTATGATCGCGTCCCCTCCCCGTGAGGTTCAACGAGCACTGCACGAGAAAAGGTGGGAGGGTGCAACACTAGGACTTCTCGAGAGGTCACCCATCCCAGTGCTACTCTAACCCAAGCATGCTTAACTACGGAGTTTTGATGGGGTCCGGTGCTTTAACGTTGGTATGATCGCACCTGCAAGGACCTCGCGCCCTCCCCCTCTTCAACGGGCACCGCGCCGGGAAAGGGGGCAGGTGCAGAACTAGGACTTCCCGAGAGGTCACCCGTCCCAATGCTACCCTAGCCCAAGCGCGCTTAGCTGCTGATCGGATCTGGTGCATTTAACAGTAGTATGATCGCGCCCCCTCCCTCTAAGGTTCAATGGGCACCGCATGAGAAAAGGGGGGAGAGGATGCAACACTAGGACTTCCCAGGAGGTCACCCATCCCAGTACTACTCTAGCCCAAGTGCACTTAACTACAGAGTTCTGAAGGGATCTGGTGCATTAACGTTGGTATGATCGCACCCACAGGGATCTCGCCCCCTCCCCCTCTTCAACGGAGACTTGCGAGCCACAGGGAGTGCTTGCGGCCCATCCACGACCCTCGATCTGACGCTGCTCGACACGGTGTTTGCTCCCCTTCCTCCAGCGCAGTGCATTCCTCGACCCAGCACTGCCCTCGGCCCCCAAAGGGCAACCCGGACGGCAGAGAGGAAGGCGTAAGTTCCGCAGCCATTGACGACGCTGCGAAGAGCTCGTCGGGCTTTCCATTGATGATCCATGCACTTTTCCAAAATCCGAATTCATAAAAAGGGAAAGCGTATGACTTGAACCTCTAACCTACTTTCCTCATGATGTGTTTGCTACAATGACGTAAATAGTCCCTGGTTCGTCTTCCACTCTCACAATACGTCACCTCTGTTGCCCCTAGAATCCCCGATGTGACTCCCCATTAGGATGATAAACTGGCTTCTCGTTTCTAAACTTGAACCTTCGTGATTCATCACGGCCAGAGAAGAGCTCTTTTGGGTTAATGACACAAGATCTATTTGGCATCAACATTTCGATGAATCCGTGTGGACCGCCTTGCCACGTGAAGGAAAGGGGGGGAGGGTGCAACGCTGGGACTTCCCGGGAGGTCACCCATTCCAGTACTACTCTAGCCCAACCGCGCTTAACTGCGGAGTTCTGATGGGATCTGGTGCGTTAACACTGGTATGATTGCACCCGCAAGGATCTCGCGCAGCACTAGGACTTCCCGGGAGGTCAGCCATCCTGGTCCTACCCTAGCACAAGCGCGCTTAACTGCCGTTGGGATCCGGTGTGTTTAATGTTGGTATGATCGCGCCCCCTCCCCCTTAGGTTCAAAGGGCACCGCATGAGAAAAGGGCAGAGAGTGCAACACTAGGACTTCCCGGGAGGTCACCCATCCTAGTACTACTCTAGCCCAAGCGCGCTTAACTACGGAGTTCTGATGGGGTACGGTGCATTAACGCTGGTATGATCGCACCCGCAAGGACCTCGTGCCCTCCCCCTCTTTAACGGACATTGCGTTGGGAAAGGGGGAGGGTGCAAAACTAGGACTTCCTAGGAGGTCACCCATCCTAGTGCTATCCTAACCCGAGTGCGCTTAACCGCTGATGGGATCTGGTGCATTTAACGTTGATATGATCGCGCCCCCTCCCCCTAAGGTTCAACGGGCACTGCACGAGAAAAGGGGGGAGAGGGTGCAACACTAGGACTTCCCAGGAGGTCACCTATCCTAGTACTACTCTAGCCCAAGCGCGCTTAACTGTGGATTTCTAAGGGGATCCGGTGCATTAACGTTGATATGATCTCACCCGCAAGTATCTCACCCCCTCCCCCTCTTCAACGGAGACCCGCAAGCCACAGGGAGTGGTCGCGGCCCATCCATGGCCCTCGATCCGAAGCAGCTTGACACAGTGTTTCCTCCCCTTCCCCGTCATAGTGCATTCGCCAACCTGGCACTGCCCTCGGCCCCCGCATGGCCACCCCGACGGTGGAGAGGAAGGTTGATCCAGGTGGATGTTGGTGGCCACCCACCTATCCCATTTGGACCCCCGCAACTATCTCTTTCAGTTTTTCAGTTTCCGTACTTGTAGCACAATTTACTATTTTTAGCAGTTTTTTCGGGTCCTG